>QFDD01001904.1:0-12715 GCA_006871305.1 Vachellia collinsii | reverse complement strand
AAGTTTGAAAGACAAAACACAAGAGCCAGAGCCCAACGAAAAATATGATGCTCCTCTCTAACAGATATATTTGACAACATCTATAAATAAGAGGAAGCGACCAACAGGGAATAGTGATGAAGTATATGGAGTCACAAAGCATAACAAGTAGAGTGTGGATTAGAGGAAATCACACAATAACATTAAGACTTTGATATTATACTTCTTCATGAGCTTCAGTGTTAACATAATTTGCTTTATAGAGTGAAGCATTTTCCAAATGTAATCATCCCAAACTTCTGAGAGTAACTTGGGATAGACTTGAGTGAAATAGAGTGTAAGCTTACATGTAGTAAGAGGGAGTGATCGTTAAGGTTCTCAAGTACCTATGTTATAAACTAGAGTGGGTTTCGTAAATGCCTAGAAAAATTTATGAGGTTCTCAAGTACCTACCATTACAAACTTGAAATAGGCTATGCAAGTGTTATATCAAATATGTGGCTGTAATGGTTTTCCAAATACCTGATTAAACTTGGAAGGTACAGTGGATTGCAAATCTCAGAGGAGTCTGAGGACTGGACATAGGTTAGAGAGGACCGAACCAGGATAAATTGTTGTGTGCTCATCCTACTTTCATCTCCATTAATTTCTAGTGATTTCATTCTTACTCTATCCAATTTCATTCTCTGTTTTTATGAACTTAGGATTTGGATATTTTGATTAATCAAGATTCATATAGAAAATTTTTGAAATACCCAATTCAGCCCCTCTTGGGTGATAGCCAACCTAACGTTGTACTATCTTGTGGTCTTGAACTTCTTTGAGAGACATCTTGCTCCCATTGGTTCTTTTAGCGATAAATTCTCTCTCTAGAAAGATACCATTTCGGATAACAAACACTTTGTTGTAGGTGGTATTGTAGACATGGTATCCCTTCGTTTCTTTATGATACCCAATGAAAAGGGACTTTGAGAATTTAGGTGCTAATTTATTTAAGGGCTGTTGCTTAACATAGACCTTATATCCCTAAATTTTGAGGAAGGATAACTAGGCCTTTTATTAGTCCATATCTCATATGGTGTATTTTCAATTGCCTAAGATGGTCAATAAATTCTTGGCTAAAGTATTCACCACCTCGATCAGATTGAAGTGCTTTAACCATTTTGCCAAGATGGTTTTGTACTTCATTTTGGAATATTTTGAACTTTTCAAAAGATTCAGATTTATGTTTCATGAGGTAGACATATCTATATCTACTAAAATCATTTATAAATGTAATGAAGTACAAATAACCTCCTCTAGTTGTTGTATTCATTAGCCCACATACATATATATGGATGAGGCCGAACAAATTAGTGGCCTTTTCACAGTGCCCAATAAAGGAGCGTTGGTCATATTTTCCAATAAACAAGACTCACATGTATCATATGATTCAAAATCAAATGAGTTAAGAAATCCATCTTGATGGAGTTTCGAAATGTGTTTTCATTTATATGGCCCAGACGGCAGTGCGATAGGTATTTCAAATCATTAGACTTGATCATTTTGGTAGTTATGTTATAAATATTTTCATTATTTGGACGTTTTGAATTTAATAAATGTCTATAACATAAACACTTGAAGTGATAGCCTTGTTATCCTTTTTTTCCAGATCTTTGACGTAGAGTTTTTGATTCCTCTTCCAATGACCCAATTCATTGCAGAAGAAGCATACTCCTTTGATCGAACATAGTTTTGTCACCTTCTAGTTTGATATAAGATGATTGCACCAAAATAATGTAGTATAGTGGGCAACCTATCATTCTTCTCGAGGAGCGATTTATTTGTTATCCTAGTCTAAATTGAAAATTAAAAACATGTTGAACTGGGTATGAAAAAGGGGGTTTTGATTTAATAAATGAAAACTGTAATGCATGACAAAGAGAATGTACATAGTAAACCTTTTTGGTCTTTTTTATAAATGAAGGTATGTTTTGGATTAAAGGGAATATGTGATAAACAGGCTCTCAGTGATGGGAACTCAGCTTTCCTTACTCTAACTTTAATATGTGAGTTTAATATTTCTGAGTCTAATTGAAAGACTCTAAGCAATCACTTAGGTCCAATGATTTAATTAATGCAAATCACGTGAATCCAAGTTAATGAACATTTCTTAAAACATTGTTAAACACCACTTAGAATGTAAAAGGATGAATGATGATCATGTTCTCAATGGATTGCAATCACAACCATAGAAACCCAATGAACAAATAACCACCAACAATCATTGACAACTAGATGAACACAAGGAATCAATGTTTGAAATATGTATACGAGTCAACAGTATCCACTCCAAATACATAGTCTAATCCTAAGATTACAAATTTGTAATCACAGTTCACATATCAGTGGAAATCTTTAATCTAGAAATCTCTACAATTTTCAAATGTAAGATTAGACTAGAAGTACTCCCCCATGAATCCCAGAGCTCAAGCCTTGTTCTCCATCACCAAGAGGCTAAGATTTTAGCCTCTCAAAGCTTCAGAAATGCAGCTGTAGTCATAGGTACTTTCTACCATGAGAGGGATGATTTTTCAAAGAGATTTATCTTGCTTCGGTCCTCTTGACCTACGTCTAGTCCTCAGAATCCTCTGAGCTTTTCAAATCCACTAATCTCAAAAGATTACAACCACACAGAAGAAGGACTCTCCCCCTTCCTAACTCAAATCAACCCACAGACACTTTTGTTCGTGTCTTTTCCCACTCAAGGTTCTCCAATCTTGAGTTGCTCTCACAGAATAAATGACTTTTCAAATATATTCTCCTTTCTGAGAATTAAATAATGAACACTGAAGCTCTTAAGTATGAGAGAATGAAAACAGAGGAGGTATATGAATAACAATTAATTCGATAATAGTCATCGTGTTTTTCTCTAGCTTCTGAAACTTGAATGCTTCACTTTTTATAGTTGGGAAGTTTTAATTATCCATTAGAAACATTTAAGTTTCCGTTACACTCATTCTCGTCATTCACCTTCTTGTAATAAATGCTTCTAACAGTAGGTAGGGTGGTTTCTACGTTTTTGTCTGTTAAATCCTGATTTGACTGTGTATTAACTCTTTGGGATCAAATGCAAAATATTTTAAACCAAGAATTGTAGTATAATGCAATACTGGGGTCGTTCTCTTATCAAGGAGCCTTAATTCAACTTCCCTAGGTAAACTAAGAGTCTAAAATGCAATAAAATATGTGGTTGTTTTGAAAAATAAATTTTTTTAATTAAAACTAATTGCATGAAAGAAAAATAAATTCTAAACTACTATTTTTATAATAATTTTTTTTATAAATTGAAATAAATGAAGGAAATCGGGTTGAAGTATATAATATGGAAGACGCTCCTGGGGATGAGTAAATGACTATCCTTATTCAATTAAAATAACGGGAGTTTTAAAATCATCAAGTCTAATGGAAAATCTCAAGCAATCACATTGAGTCTAATACTTTTAATCAATAGCTACTCATACTATCGCATGTATAGCTATTGCTTAAAAGTATTATTAATTTACCACTTGATGTGTTAATTGAATTAAATTAATGTGCTTGCGCCCCCTATATGAATGCACAATCGCGGCATTTAAATTGATTAAATTAAACTATATAAACCAGTGATCATTGAAGTAAATATAAGTCATTCAATCAATTGAGAAAATAATCATAAATAAAATCAAACAGGCAACAACAATCTAGAACAAACCCAAATATGTTTAATCAAGAACAAAGTTAAATATAATCAATCCTAATTTAGGAATTCAAAATAATTAACAAAGGCAAAGATTAAACTAAAATAACTCCCCTAATTAATTTTAGGAACTCAAGCCATTATCCCATCTCCAAGAAGCACCAAAAACTAGCCACTCATCATCATTATCATCATCAAATCAGATTCAGAAAAATTAATGCAGTTGGCCATGGAAAGTGGAATAAAGAATGAGGATGACAATGATGAAGGAGCGTTGCTACTGTTCCTCTGTTCAGTTCCAACGAAATCAGCTGCTGGCAGAAGACGAAGGAGGACACGATGGTGAAGCAAGTGAAAGTGATGGAAGGGAAAAAGAATGAGTGGAAG
Organism: Vachellia collinsii; assembly: GCA_006871305.1. Classification (NCBI taxonomy): domain Eukaryota; kingdom Viridiplantae; phylum Streptophyta; class Magnoliopsida; order Fabales; family Fabaceae; genus Vachellia; species Vachellia collinsii. The sequence continues at coordinate 8,631 of QFDD01001904.1, read as the reverse complement.
ACTTTCTTTTCTTTCACGTCGTGCTTTCTCTTTGTTTTCTCCGTTCTTCCCCTCCCTTCACTGTTGCGGCGCTTTCCCTTTTATACATGCTGAAGATCTCTTAACCTAAATCTCCAGAAAATCCAATTTCTCAAGTCCAGATCGCTAAAAAAACTGCTGCAAGTGTTGGGACTTCGTTGGAGTTTCTGAAATTCAGATCTCAAGTTGCTGGACGTGTGGGACTTCACTGGAGTTTCTGAAATTCAGATCTTCAAAGGCTTCTCCATGCGTTGGGACCTTGCTGGAATTGGTGAATTTCAGGAACTTGGTTGTCATTAGTTTCTGATTCACCTTTTTGTCCTCTAGTGGTCCTCAAATGAAATTTTCCCTTTTCAGCTTCTAATTTTCCAAATGTCTTCTAAGTGTTCTGAAATGAATTTCAAGGATAAAATGTAATATCTTATATTCCAAAACCCAATCAAAAATATTAATTGACAAAAGTATGACATTTTTACCCCTCTTTAACCGTATTTTCACACATTTGCCTCAATCCAAATAAATACAATTAAATTCAATAAAAATCTAAATATAATACTTAAATCTCTTAAAAATGCCACAATTTCATATAGTAAAATAGCATTAGATCAATTCCCCCACACTTAGCCTTTTGGACTCCTGGGCAAAACATCTGAAGATAGAATCCAAAATAAACCTTATTCACGTGAACATCGGTTATGAAGAGAATTACAATGCACCCAATTCAAAACAACCCTCAACCAATAAGCCATAATAGAGTGCATTAGTAATTAGAGTAAAATGATGCATTGTATGACTAAGGAAATGAAACATCAAAGAGTACTCTCGGTATAAGTGTTTCTCTCTTCTCACAATAATGGGGAAATTTCACTCAAACCACTTAGTCTGACACCCACCATATGCTTGTAAGGATTCTAGTATCTCGACCACTAATATACCATAGACTCATGATCAAGGGGACTTTTTAGGGTTGTAATGTTGGAAAAGGTCAAATGGAATGGAATGATATACTAGCAAGTATTATGCATGCATTTTGAGCTTAAAGCACCTTTTACAAGATAAGCACAATGCAACTTCTATTCACAATTATTTAGAGAATGCCTCATGCAATTTTATTCATCTTCTCTTTCTTTCACTCTTTTTCTCTTCTTTTTTTTCCCTCCCTTTTTTTTCTTTCTTTGTTTTTTTTTGGCATTCATTATATACACAAGAATAGTAGTCTACAATAAAATAAGGTGCACTAATAACATATTGATGATGCATGCACAATAATCTTGCTGAGTGATGATAGATTAATGGAAAGTGATGTGCTCAAAGGGGTGAACAAAGGTGAATTGCATTGGCTTGTGTTTAGGTCAAAGGGTAGTGAAAGGAATGCCCCTATCATGCTCACAAGTCTTAGGTATTGGTGCATCTTTGAAAAAGAATCAAAACAAGTTCTAGGAGTTAACCAGAACTAAGTAGTCACACATGATAACAAAGAACAAGATGATGAAGGTTTGAAATTCTTACGACAAGGTTTTCTCAAAGATGATCACTCCTAACATTAAACTCTGCATCATGGTTTTGAAAAGAAAACAACACTCTAGAATGTCAATCAATCAAGAGAAGCAATCACCAGATGCATCAACTCAACATGCTTGACATTTCGAAAAATAAGGTAACAAGGATTTAACTTAGATGCCAAAGAGTGTAACAACTAAAACAAGTGTAGGGAAAATTTTTGAAATATGGGCATTTTTAATCATTTAAGACTTTCTTTAAAAGGAAAATGAATGAAAAAGATAGAGTTTAACAAAAATCATCAAGACACCTCCCCCACACTTAAACAATACATTGTCCTCAATGTATAAAACGACCTTAATATTGTCTTAATCAAACTTTATGTGAATTAGAAAGGTGTGAATGAAAGATAGGCTAAAACAATAGAGGTGTTCATGTAAAAGCATATACATAAGATAATATAACTAAAGTGGGAGATGAAAGTGGCATAGGAGTCCTTGCATTAGGATTTTATTGAATTGAAAAGCTAACTAACTCTACTTTTCCTACTGGGAAGCTCTTGCCCCCCACACTTATCTCACAAATATATGCAAATAATATCACTAGCAATCGTAGCATACAAAAAGTAAGAAAAGCAAAAGGAGAAGAGACAACCTGGCCTCAAGTGGGTTGAGTATCCTCATGATAGAGCTTGAGTAAGTGTCCATTAGCTCAGAACTCAGCTCCCGTTGCTTCATCCAGTAGCTCCATCATGCCAAATGAGTGTGCTCGAGTGATCACAAATGGCCCATTCCACATAGTCTTAAGTTTTCCACGTCCAAATTTGTGATGAGCGCTTTACATCAAGACACGATCGCCCACTTTGAATTCCTTCCTGAGGATGTTCTTATCATGGATCAGTTTGGTCTTTTCTTTGTATAGCCTAGAACTTTCATAGGCATCTAGTCTCAACTCGTCAAGCTCTTGCAACTGCATGGTTCTTTCTTCTCCAGAGGCTTCCATGTCCATGTTGCGTAGTTTCACCGCCCAATAAGCTTTATGCTCCAACTCAACTGGTATATAACAAGCTTTACCATAAACAAGCCGGAATGGAGACATGTCAATGGGTGTCTTGAAAGCAGTCCGGTAGGCCCATAGTGCATCTTCAAGTTGGGAGCTCCAATCCTTCCATGAAGGCTAGACAATCTTTTCAAGAATGGTCTTAATTTCCCTATTTGATACCTCTACTTGTCCATTTGTTTGGGGCTGGTATGAGGTAGATGTTTTATGATTAACACCATATTTGGCAAGCAAGCCATCAATGAGCTTGTTGCAGAAATGAGTACCTCTATCACTAACTATTGCCCGTGGAACACCAAATCTACTGAAGATGTGTGACTTTAGAAACTTGGAAACCATGGGTGCATCGTCTTTTCGTTTAGGGATGGCTTCTACCCATCTAGAGAGGTAATCTACAGCTAATAGGATGTAAGTGAATCCTAAAGAAGGTGGAAAAGGTCCCATAAAGTCTATTCCCCACACATCGAAAACCTCATAGAAGAGCATGGGTTGTTGAGGCATCTCATGTCTTTTGCTCATCCCCCCAAATCTTTGGCATTTATCACATGCCTTACAATATTCATATGCATCTTTAAACAAGGAGGGCCAGTAGGATCCCGCTTCAAGAATTTTCCTAGCGGTTTTCCTAGAGCTAAAGGGTCCCCCATAGATCATGGTGTGACAAGCAGAAAGTATGGGCTTGAACTCAACATCAGGGATGAATCGCTTAATCACTTGATCATTACACAGTCTCCACAGGTGGGGTTCATCCCAGATGTAGTGCTCAGCTTCTTTATGTAGCTTTTGGGCCTAAAATGGAGATAAGTGATCAGGGGTTAGACTAGTCACAAGAGAATTAACTAAATCAGCAAACCAAGGCACATAAGCGGATATAGCAAAAAGAGAGGAATATGGGAAATCATCACAAATGAGATTAGAATCAACTACTCCCTTTGTTTGGTTTGGCAATCTGCTCAAGTGATCAGCTACAAGATTGGTCGTTCCTGGTCTATCCTTGACTTTGATATTGAATTCTTCTAGCAACATCATCCATCTGATTAGTCTTGGTTTGGAATGATTCTTATTAAAAAGAAACTTTACTGCTGCATGGTCTGTATAGACAACAACCTCAGAATTAATTAGATATTGTCTAAACTTATCTAGTGCAAATACAACAGCAAACAATTCCTTTTTTGTGGTTGTGTAATTTCTTTGTGCATCATCTAAAGTCTTGGATGCATACGCAATCACACGAGATGAATTACCATTCCGTTGGCCTAGCATCACACCAACAACATTATTGGATGCATCACAATCTAACTCAAAAGGTAATGTCCACTCAGGGGAGGGTAAAATAGGAGGAGAAATTAGCTTTGCCTTTAATTCATTGAAGGCTTGTTTACAAGAATCATCAAAGTTAAAAGGTGCATCCTTTTGCAAAAGCTTGGATAGGGGTAAGGCAATTTTAGAGAAATCCTTGATGAATCTTCTATAGAAGCCAGCATGTCCCAAGAAAGAACGAAGTTCTTTAAGTGTAGTGGGATAGAGTAAAGAATATCACCTCTATCTTAGCCTTATCAACCTCAATGCCCTTGCTAAATATTAAATGACCAAGTACTATCCCATGATTAACCATGAAATGACACTTTTCAAAGTTTAAAACCAAATTTTTCTCAATACATCTAGCAAGTACATTATCCAAACTGTCCAAACAAGCATCAAATGAATTACCATACACTGTAACATCATCCATAAACACTTCCATGCAATTTTCAAGAAAATCAAAGAACAAAGACATCATGTAGCGTTGGAATGTGCCAGGTGCATTGCACAAGCCAAAAGGCATTCTCCTATAAGCATAAGTACCAAATGGACAAGTAAAAGTTGTTTTCTCTTGGTCTTTAGGAGATATTGGTATTTGAAAGTATCCAGAAAACCCATCTAGGAAACAGTAATGACTTCTCCCAGCTAATCTCTCTAACATCTGATCTATGAAAGGTAAGGGAAAATGGTCTTTCCTAGTTGCATCATTGAGTTTTCTATAGTCAATACATACTCTCCAAGCGTTCTGTAATCTAGTGGGTATCAATTCATTGTTTTCATTCCTTACCACAGTTATCCCACTCTTCTCAGGAACCACCTGCACTGGACTAACCCATTCACTATCTGATATAGGGTAGATGATGCCTGCACTAAGCAATTTAGTCACCTCTTTCTTAACAACATCCAAGATTAAAGGGTTTAGTCGTCGTTGGGGTTGCCTACCAGGTTGAGAATCCTCATTCAAAAGAATCCTATGAGTACATACAGTAGGGCTAATTCCAGGTATATCAACTAATGTCCAACCTAAGGCCTTTTTATGCCTTTTCAAAACAGCAATCAATCTCTCTTCCTCACCCAAAAATAAAGCATTAGAAATAATCACAGGCAATTTAGCATTACTTTCAAGAAAAGCATATTTAAGATTATTTGGAAGAGGTTTCATTTCAATTTCAGGGGGTTGGATCATAGAAGGAACTAGCTTAGGGAGATCAATAGTCAGAGAAGAACTCCCTTTCGTAAACTTAGGCAATTGGCATGCATTGAGCTCCTTTGGTTCTTTCACTTGAACATCGGTTATCCCAAGTGTTGGATCAACTTTTGGTTGATCAATATCAGCAACTGACTTGGGAGAATCGTCATCACCTACACCTGCATCACAACTGGAAACAAGATCATTCAAAAATCTCAAAGTGTGATGAGATATCTTAGGTCTTTGATGAAGATTAAGTGATAGGTTAGAAGGTGGCCCTTTAACCACATTATCCTTAGGCTCCAAGTGTGTCATGTTAGAGGATGAGATGGTTGACTTTAGGGTTATCCCCTTGGTAAGTGAATTCCCCAAGTCTTGGTTACCAACATCATATTCAGCCTTCTCCACATGTTGATGACCTGAAATATTAAGCAAACTACCTTCCTCACAGGCATCATCACTTAAACAAGATAAATTGGAAGAATTAAGCTCAAAAGTGTCAATAGAGGAAGTAAAATCTATAGGAGTGGAAAGCCAACAATCAACTGATAAACAATCAAGGTTAGACACGTCACTTCCTAATGAGTCAAAAGAAGAATATAAGGATGGTAAAGAAGAAAAATAAGAATCATATGCACTCAAATATGGGTCAACATCATAGGCATGCATGCTTAGTTCATGATCTTCAGCAAGTTCATCAAAAGCAATATCAATGGAATTCACACCGAGGAAAGAATGATCCTCAAAAGGATGTTTCATAGCCTCATAAACATTAAAGCCAATCTTTCGATCTCCCACTTCCATTGTTATAGTACCATCCTTCATATCAATTAGGGTACCAGCTGTCCTCATAAAGGGTCGACCTAAGATCACGGTGCTCTCACTAGGTTCATTGGTCATATCAAGGACATAAAAGTCAGCTGGGAAAATCAAATCTTTAACCTTAACAAATATATCCTTAAGAATACCCTGGGGGTGCTTAAGAGTCCTATCTGCAAGCTGGAGGATAACATTGGTTTGTTTAAGTTCCTTAAGCCCTAGTGAATCGAAGATGGAACTAGGCATAACATTAATTGCAGCACCTAAGTCTAGCAAAGCATGGGCAACATTAACATTAGTTATGGTGCATGGGACAGTGAATGAACCAGGGTCCTTATACTTAATGGGTAACTGAGGTTAAAACAAAGTAGACACATTAGGGCTCACCTGGATTCTCTCATTAGGTCTAAACTTTTTCTTGTTAGTGCAAAGATCCTTCAAAAATTTACAATATTTAGGAATAGTTTTAATCAATTGAAGAAAAGGCACATTAACATGCAACTTACTAAAAAGTTCATACATTTCTTTTTCAGCTTGATCATCAGACAATTTCTTACCTCTAAAGTAAGCTTGAGGAAAGGGAAGTTGAGAAATTTGTACCTCTTTATTTGGATTAGCAAGGGTTCCTTGTCCACTAATCTTTCCTTCCTCACAGTTGCTTGTATCTTTTGCAGTGCTTTCATTCATATGTTTAGGATCCTCTCCTTGAGTTATTGGTTCCTTGTTCTCCTTTTTATAGTCAATAAGCTCTTTCTCCTTGTTGCTTTCAGATTGTGCCAATCTTATGGGGCTAAGTTGTGGGCTTTCAACCTCAATTTCTCCATCTACTTGCTCTTTATTCTTTGTAGCAAAGTGTACCTTCTTGCCACTTCTAAGTTCAATGGCATTAAGAGATTTTGGTTTGATGACCGTGTTCGATGGAATAGAGCCACTTGCCTTGGCTTGTTGATCACTCATAGTGTTAGACAACTGAGCGACATAAGCATTGAGGTTATCAGTCTTTGTTTCCCACTGTTCCATCTTGTTTTCTAAAGGTGCAAACCTTGCATTGGCTTTAGAGGATTCTTCTTGCATCTTTTGCATCATGCTCATCATATTCTGCAACATCACATTGGTCTCATCCTTAGGAGTAGCAGCAAGAGTTCTATCTTGGTTTTGGAATTGGTGAGAAGAGTTACCAACTCCGCTACTTTGTGGGTATCGACTTGGGCCTGCTCCCTTAGAGTTCTCACTCCAACTGAATCTTGGATTGTATTTCCATCCTTCATTGTAGGTGTTGCTATAGGGATCAAACTTTTAATTAGGCCTTCCTTGATATATAGCTGACACCTCTTCAGTTCTACCAGGACAAAGGCTAGTGACATGCATCATTGAACCACATCCCTCACAACTAGGTGCAACAAGGGCTTGTGAAGTAGGAGAGCATTGTTGAACACTAAGATTTTTGAGCTCTGCAGAGCATTGTTGAACACTAAGATTTCTGAGCTCTGCAGAGCATTGTTGAACACTAAGATTTCTGAACTCTGCAGTAATGAAAGACAGCCATGAGTTAAGTTGACTATTCATTGTCTCAACCTTAGTCTCAAGGGAATCCATTCTTCTACTCTGCATAGGGTTACTACCAACATCATATATTCCTCAGACTTCTCTCACGCTATGTTGCTGGGTGTTACGAGCTCTTGTTCTTATTAGTGCCCAAGCTTCCTCTGCTACTAAATCTTCAAGAGAACCACCAGCGGAAGCATCCATAATCCCTTGCTCATTAGGCAACAAACCCTTATGGAAATATTGAATCAATTGTTCATCAATAATTAAGTGATGTGGACACTTAGCCAACAGCTCTTGGAATCTATTCCAGTATTCATAAAAGCTTTCAGATGGATCTTGTTTGATAGAATATATTTCTTTCTTCAAGGATGAGTTTCTTGACTCTGGGAAATATTTTTCTAAGAATGCTTTTCTCAAGTTTGTCCATGAGGCAAAAGCATTAACTACATGCCTTGGAAGCATCATGAACCAATCCTTCGCTTTCCCTTCTAATGTGAGATGGAAAGTCTTCAGTTGAACATCATCAATATGGGCCCCAACAGGTTTCATGCTTGTACATGCCATGTAGAAGGCATTGAGATGATGATAAGGGTCCTCACACCATAGAATTTAGGAAGTGAGTTCAACAGAGGACCTTTAATTTCAAAATCAACTTCAAAATTAGGATAAGCAACATGAAAAGGGTTGTAAGAAGCAGTGGAGGATGTGATTTCCCTTATAGTTCTTCTTCTAGCACCTACCTCATTCTCTCCCATACGCTCACCATTACCCCCATTCCCATTGTTATTAGGATCAATATTAGGAGGAGGGACATGATTAGGGATATGTATACTGTCACCGCCTAGATCGGCCATAATTCCTAATTGGTCTGGGGTATCTAAGTCAAAATTAAGCTAATATTTTTAATATTTTTGATTAGGGATTTAATTTTTAATTTATTTTAAATTAGTATTTTGAAGATTTCTTTTTAATTTGAAATCGCCCTTAGTCGTATAGGCTTTCAAAATACTAGGTGATAAAAAAAACTGTAATATAGTGTTGCACACCTAGGTCGTTTCTTGTGAGGAGTCTAATTCAAGCTTTTAAACAGATTAATGTTGCAATCAAAGTTAAAAAGGAAACCTTGTAGAAAACCTGATTGGAAAAACAATGAAACAACTGAATTTAAATCTAACTATTCTTTTTAGGGTTTTCTT
>QFDD01001903.1:0-14457 GCA_006871305.1 Vachellia collinsii | reverse complement strand
ATGATAAAATGTGGAGTGATGCAAAGAAGCCTCTATATCTGGGGTGCAAAAAATACCAACTATTGAATGCAGTACTGAAATTGGTGAGCCTGAAAGCATGACATGGATGGAGTGACAAAAGTTTTATAGAAATTTTTGAGTTGCTAAAGGACATGCTTCCAAAAGAGAATGTGTTGCCGAATGGCTACTATGATGCAAAGAAGATATTGTGTCCATTAGGCATGCAATATAAAAAATACATGCATGCCCTAATATTGTATTTTGTACAAAAAAAAGTTTAAAGAGTTAGAGAAGTGTCCGATATGTGAGACACCAAGGTACAAATTGAAAAAGGCTCCTGCAAAGGTGCTGTGGTTTCTTCCAATTGTACCAAGGTTCAAGCACCTCTTTGCCAATGAAAATGATGCAAAAAATTTGATATGGCATGGAGATGAAAGGATTTGTGATGGAAAGATTTGACATTCGGCCAATTCTTCTCAATGGAAGAAAATTGATGGATTGTTTCCTGAGTTTGGCAATGGGCCAAGGAACCTCAGGCTCGCACTCAGTACAGATGGCATGAATTCTTACAGTAGCCTTAGCAGTATTCATAGTTCATGGCCTGTTCTCTTGATAATCTACAATCTATCACCTCTTCTGTTCATGAAACGCAAGTATATTATGTTATCTATGTTGATTTTAGGACCTAAACAACCAGGAAATGACATAGATGTTTATTTAAAATCATTGATAAAAGAGTTGTGTGAAGGTGTAGATGTCTTTGATGTTAACCGAAAGGAGGTTTTTAAAATGCGGGCCATGATCTTTTGTACTATTAATGACTTCCTTGCATATGGAAATTTGGTCAGGTATAGTGTTAAGGGGCATAAAGCTTGTTCAATTTGTGAAGAAGGGACATGCTATCATCAACTTCAACAGGGAAGGAAAACAGTATACCTAGGTCATAGGAGATTTCTTAGACGGGGCCACCTATATCGTAGATTAAAGAAAGCTTTCTATGATGGACAAGAGCATGAAGATGCTCCAAAGCCATTGACTGAGGAGCAAGTTTATGAAAAGGTAAAAAACATCAATGTTTTCTTCGGCAAGGCTTTGAAGAGTCGAAGTGAAAAAATATATGGAAAAAGAGATCAATCTTCTTTGATCTTCCGTATTGGCAAAAACTTGATGTGAGGCATTACATTGATGTTATGCATGTAGAGAAAAATGTGTGTGATAGTATTGTTGGAACACTTCTCAACATACAGGGCAGCTCCAAAGATGGTGTGAAGGCAAGATTAGACTTACAAGAAATGGGAATACGAGAGGATTTACATCCAAGGTCAGACGGTAAGAGGACTTATTGTCTCCCAGCTACTCATACTTTGTCTAAGGAGGAGAAAATAAGTGTTTGTGAGTGTTTACATAACATCAAAGTGCCATTAGGGTATACTTCAAATCTTAAGAAGCTTGTGTCAATGAAAAATTTGAAATTAGTGGGCCAAAAGTCTCATGATTGTCATATCTTAATGCAACAACTACTTCCAGTGGCAATTCAAGGCATCTTTGAAGATGATTTGAGACACATTTTAACAAGACTTTGCTTTTTGTTTAATGCTATATGTAATAAAATCCTTGAAATTGAGAAATTGGAAGCATTGGAACATGAAGCATATATTGTCTTGTGCCAACTTGAGAAACTCTTTTTCCTCTCATTTTTTGATATCATGGTACATCTAATTGTTCATTTACTAAGAGAGATTAAGATGTGTGGCCCTATCTATTTAAGATGGATGTATCCAATTAAAAGAGTCATGAAAATTCTAAAGGGGTACGTGAAGAATCCAAACCTACTAGAAGCATCCATTGTTCAAAAATATGTGTCCGAGGAAGCAATGGAGTTTTGTCAACAGTACCTGTCATAAGTAAGACCTATTGGCCTTCCTAAACAACGTGAAGAAGAAGGGGGTAAATGTGGGGTTACAGTGAAGAGTGTGCGCCTTGATGAAATGAAAAAAGTACACTTACACATCTTGAATAACATTGATGAAGTTCAAGATTACATATCCTCTCATAAAGAACTTGTAAGGAAAGAAAACATGAGAATGAGAATGAAGGAGCAAAGGTTGATTAGGGAGCACAATAAAACTTTTGCACATTGGTTTAAAGAAAAAGTTGAGAAAGAGGAATGTGTGTCTGATGTGATTAACTGGTTAGCGCATGGTCTTGGGCTTGAAGTGATAAGTTGGACAGCATTTGATATCAATGGGATTCATTCTATACAAAGTCTTTGGATGATAAGAGTATTGTGCAAAATAGTGGTTTTATGTTAGTAGACGAATCTATGCACTTTTCTAGTTCGAAAGATAAAAAACCAAAAGTGGCTGCCATGCCTTATTATGGGGTTGTCGAAGAGATTTGGGAGGTGGACTACACTAAATTTAGAGTGCCTATCTTCAAATGCAAGTGGGTCAATGTCAATAATGGCATTCAAGTTGATCGGTTAGGATTTACACTAGTTGATTTAAATAATATAAGGTTTGGGGATGAACCTTTTATAATGGCAGACCAAGCAAAACAAGTTTTCTATATTACCGATCCTGCAAATAAAAGTTGGTTAGTGGTTTTGCAAGGAAAAAGAGTAATTGATATTGATGATAAAAATAGTTTGAACTTTGATATTTTTGAGAGTCCTTCTTTCTCAAGGGGTCTACCTAAATTGAATGAAGAAGCAGAAGTGGATGATAAACATGGCACAAGAAATTATCACCATGAAGGAATATGGGAGGATATTCCTATATGAAACTACTGTCACAGATATGAAGTGTTAAAGTTTTAGTTTTCAGCAAAGTTACAAAGTGTTAAAGTTTTGTTTAATTGTTCTTTGTTGCTAGATTACTACTGTCACAGATAATTTTGTAAAGTTTTGTTTAATGCTTCTTTGGTGGGTTATTGTCGTAACTGCTTTTTAAATGAAATGATGAGAAAAATGTATTTTAAGTAAACTGCAGGTATTAAAATTGGGTAGTTCAAAGAAAAAATAAGAATTTTTTTTTAAAAATCCATTTCTAAACCGCATGTGACACATGCGGTTTAGAAAGATTACTTTGTAAACCGCATGCCATATATGCAGTTTAGAAAGCTCACATTTCTAAACCGCATACCACACATGTGGTTTAGAAAGATTACTTTCTAAACCGCACACCATAGATGTGGTTTAGAAAGTAATCTTTCTAAACCGCACTACATACATGCGGTTTAGAAAGATTACTTTCTAAACTGCACGCCACACATGTGATTTAGAACCTGACATTTTGAATATAAATAAATGTGTTTTTAAGATCTCACATTTATTTTTTAGACCGCTTGTTTATATGCGGTCTAAATGTATTACTTTCTAAACCGCATTTATGTGCGATCTAAAAAGTATTACTTTCTAAACCTATTCTATCTAAACCGCACTTCCGTGCGGTTTAAAAAGCTTTTTTTGTGCTGTCTTAAAAGCACTTTTTCCACTAGTGACTGTGTCCCAAGGGTCGCGACGTAACCAATTGAGTCATGACTTTGACATAATTCCATAATGCTGTTTTGAGCCATTAGGTCAAGACTAAATATAATAAAGTCACGACATAAACATGATAAAGTCACGACCTTGGAGCATAAAAGTGCAGCTGTGCATTTTGGATTAGGTCAACACCTACATATATGTAAGGAAGACAACCACCACAAAGAGAAAGCCCTCATTCTACAGATGAGCAAGTTTTGGAGTCTCAACCTTTCTCTCTCAAGCAACCAATAACTCCCATCAATTTTCTTTCACTTCTACATCATTTCTCTCCATTCCAAACCTTTTAATCCACTCCCAACACGTTTTTCTACACATTTCCATACCCATTACCGTTCCTCTCATGGTAGAAAGTCTCTTGAGTGATAGCTGCGGTTCTGGAGCTATGAGAGGTTAAAACCTTAGCCTCTTAGTGATGGAGGATGAAACTGGAGCTCATAGATTCACTGGAGAGTATTCTTAGTCTAATTTCATATTTGAAATCTTGTACTAGATTTAGGAATTTCTACTGCTATGTAAACTATGATTACAACTTTGTAATCTTATTATTAGACTTTGCATTTGAATTGGATGTTGTTTCATGTTGATTCATATATATTTTAGTTTAGTTCCCTTGTTTCATTTAATTGTCAATGATTGTTGATAGTTAGATTGTTAATTGGTTTCTATGGTTGTGATTTCTATCCATTGACAGCATGAGCATCATCCATCCATTTGCACTCTAAGTGGTTTTCAACAATGTTTTAAGAAGTGTTAATCAACTTGTATTCAAGTAAGTTTTCATTAATTAAATCATTGGGCCTAAGTAATTGCTTGGGATTTTCATTTAGACTTAGAGAGACTAAGCTCCCATATCAAATTAAGAGTAATGAAAGCTGAGTTTTCCATTATCAAGAGTGCATCTCATCATATACCCTTTAATCCAAATCATACCTTCATTATTTGAAAGCACCAAAAAGATTTATTTTCCACATTCTTCTTTCTAATACACCATAGTTTCATTAACCAAAACCCTGCATTGTTATGTTTTTACACCATTGTTTTTCCTAAATCAAAACCCCCATTTATACCCAGTTTAACATGTTTTTTAATTGCCAATTTAGACTAGGATAATCAATAAATTATTCCTCAAGAAGAATGATAGGTTATCCACTATACTACATTATTTTGGTGCAATCATCTTGTATTGAACCAGAAGGCAACATCACGGCTCGATCAATGAGGCAATCATTTTTCCCAATTCTATAAATTCTTTTGAATAATTGCACATAATAATTGAGTTAATGTCCTATTGACAACTTCTGTCTGTCCATCTATTTGAGGGTGTGCAATAGTTGAGAACAAAAGTTTAGTTTCTAATTTATTACATACCATTCTCCAAAAATGGCTGAGGAACTTAACATCATGATCACTAACTATGGATTTAGGTAACCCATGCAATCTAACAACTTCCCTAAAGAACAAATCCACATCAGGAACATGCAATGAAGTGTGCCATTTTACTAAATCTATCAACAACCACAAAAATGTTGTCCATCCCAATAAGAGTCCTAAGCGACCTAAGTATAAAATCCATAGAGATATCAACCCAAAGGTGTGTAGGAACAGTAACACTAGTGGAAAATGTGCTTTTTAAACTGCATAAAAAAAATGCTAGTTAGACCATACAAAGGTGCGGTTTAAATAAGATAGGTTTAGAAAGTAGTACTTTTTAAACCGCAAATATGTGCGATTTAAAAAATAAGACATTTAGACCGCACTTAAATAGCAGTTTACATAAATGAACGACAAGTCTAAAAAGTGTACTTATTCATTCATAAATGCGACTTTTAGACCGCATGTTAGACATGTGGTTTAAAAAGATCACCTTTCTAGACTGCATGCGTGACATGTGATCTAGAACAATGACTTTCTAAATTGCATGTCAAGCATGTGGTTTAGATTTTTTTTTTAAAAAAAGACCTATTCAATAATAGCTCAATAAACAGGTAGATAATAATATCATGGGCCACGGCCACCCCAAGTTCTCATGTCTTGCTAAAAGGTCAAGTGGTAAAATTATTGTACAGATACATGACTCTAGAGACTTTAGCTAGAAATGATTCATCAAACTCTAGCAGGGGGAAAAATGGCAATAAAATAGAGTGCAACTTCTTGAAGAGCAACTCAATAAACAGAAAGATAATCCCTTCCAATTACAGCATTATGTCATCTCCTCTCAAACTGAGATTTGTGGCAATATGGATCTAACCAGTCCTTTGGAGACCCGTTTTCCATAGTCCTACTTTCTCCACCACCACCCACAAGCTCTCTCAGATGAACTATCTTATTCTCCCTGGCTGTCCTGCTACTAGTCTTCTTATAAGCCTCTTTCAATTTCTGCTTGAATCGCTGCTTTCGGCTCAACAAGTTTAGTTCTTGCTCTTTTGACTGGGATGGATGGGCTCTGCGTGAGGTCCTAGATAGATATTCTCTTCCTTCTTAGGCTATACAGAAACAAATAGAGTAAGAACCACACAATGTGTTCAACCAACCAATTCCATCATATGTCAACTCCAAAGTCATAAGTCATCTTTAATTAGAAACAACATAGAGCTTTAGCTTACCTGTGTAGGAGAATTAGAGGATTCCATGATAGGAGTAGAAGGTCTGCTTTCATCTCAGGTCCATGTTAATTGGCTCTTTCACTTTTAAAATCAGCAGTCCATTATTCTGTAGCTAGAAATTAACATTTAGCAGATATAGCTATGATTTATACCACACTTTGAATATTGTTTTTTCCATAAGCAGAAAATTACAAAGCTTTGAAAAAATGTATGTATAGAAATACGCCGTCCGGCTTCCAATGTTCCATTATTCCAGAGATAAAAGTATTATTGTTGTCACAGTATGAAATGTGAGTATCTCACGGATGGACCAGAAAAATAAAAGTTTAACTAGTGTGGGTGAAGAGGTTTTAATTTATAGTATCTGTGAGGAATATAACAATGGTTCAGTTTGGGTGATGTATAAGGTTGGGGTGTGTGTGTTTGTGTTTGTTAGAGAGGGTGAGTTTGGTGGTGAGAGGTGAGTTACTTTACTTTTACTGAGTAAAGGAGATCAATCACTTGAATACCATATTTTGCCCTACAAGGAAGTCAATGTTGTAAGAATTTGAAGAGAATGAGGTAAAGCTTGAAGATCAGTTCTATATTAGGGAATTTTATTTAATCTTTAATAAAACTTACTTCCATTTTAGTTCCCTTTCTACTTTCTTTGTGGATGCATAAACAATTTTAGCATCACTAGGCCTTTGACCAGCTATGGTGAGTAGAATTTCCTTGATAACAAAATAATTACATAGGTTAATGAGATAGAGGAATAAGAAAGTTCAAGATGTTTCAAGTTTCAGACATGGAGCAAAAACCTGTTTTTGGACATATTTAAAACATGAGATTCAATTTACAAAAAGAGCATAAAAATAAAGACTAAAAGTTTTTAAGGATATGTAATACACTATAGGATACTCCAAAGGATACTCGAGGATCAAAGTAAGTCCTTGCTCTAAACTTTCAGGAACTCACAATACTCGGTATGGGTTCACAGAACTCGAGTATCGAGAGTCAAGTAAGCAATTATCTTGAGAAGAACTCATTGAAACTCGAGTTTCATTTCCAATGCTCAAGCAGTAACAACACTTTTGTGCATACTCGAAAATCATTGAAAGTATTAATCACAAATTGCCACACAAATACTCGAGTATCATTGGCAGAATTTGAATATTGTTAGTACTCTCTAATTTTGTCACTCGAGTATCAAAAAAAGTGTTCTTATATTTTATAACAATACTTCTTTCAAAACTTGAGTATACTTTTAAAGTATTGTGAACACTTGAGTATTATCACTAAAACTCGAGTACCCTTCAAATTAATGAGATTTCACTGGTCTACTTTGCCAACAACACTCAATTATTACCAATAAAACTTGAGTACTTGCTTTTATTGACAGTATCCCAGTTTGTCAGAAATTCAACTTTATTCATAATCTTTCAGTTTTCATTTTTTTGAATCCATTCTGAACGCATAAATGCTCACTTTTCCTATTTAGCAATAGGGAATGAGCTATCTGATTGCTCCACCGATGCGCACTCAACGGACCAAAAATTCTGAACACGAACATACTATGTGACAGAAGCATTCAATACACAACGTTGAACAATGAAGTTGAGAGTAACAAAAATGAAGCTCTATCTAACAGATATGTATTGGTACCCAACTATAAATAGAAGAGCATTCAAGACAGAAAAATAGAAGAGACCTTCCAACAAAACAACATTTATTATTTGTTCACTTTCTTCCTCTGTTCTACTCTTTCTATCATTAATCTCTCAGTGCTTAGCATTAAATTCTTTTGAGAGAATTCCTTTTATTCAACATTGTATTCCCAATAGAGAAACTCAAGGTTTTGAACCTTGGGAGAGTTGTTTAGATTACAAAGAAGAATGGGGAGTGTGATCCTCTGTTCATTTGAAAGTGAGAAGAGGATAAATTGTCTTTCAGATTGTAAAGGCACGAAAAGCCTGTTACATTGTTCCTAGTGGATTTGAAAAGCTCAGAGGTATCTGAGGACTAGACGTAGGTCAAGAGAACTGAACCAGTATAAATCTTATGTGTCAATATCTCTACTCAAACTCTATTTATTTCTCTGAAGTTGTTTTAAATTTTTAAGTCTACCAATTCACCCCTCTTAGTCAAATCCTATTCTAACACCATATAGGTATTTATAACCTATTACTAGTATAAAAATGCTTATTTAGACCCCCCTTTTAGACCACATTTGAAGGATAAGTTCTAAAAGATATGACTAATGACTTTTTTGTAAATAAAAGTACAAATTTTATATCATTTAGACTACACCCATATGGTGCAATGAAAAAAAATGCTCCTTTTAGACCGCACCTCTTTGGTGGGGTCTAAAAAATGATTCTTTTATACTGCATCAAAAGGGTGCAGTTTAAAAAATGCTTTTTTCATACCACACCAAAATTGTGCGGTCTGAAATAATCCCCCTACTTGAAATTTTACCCAACGCGCCATAACTCTTGTTCCTTCTCTCCTTCACCATTTCTTTTCTCCTTCACCAAGTTCCAAAGAGGATGAATATGAACAACAATCAGAACTTTGATAAGAGAAAATCTGACTTGCTTAGATCCCTCCAGCTTTAGAACCCAGATCCACCAACTAAAGAGGTATGCTATAAAAAAATAAATCTAAATCATACGAATTTTTTTTCCTATTTACATATTTCTAGCAAGATCCACCGAAGCAGTTTGTTCTAGCAAGATGTTGTTCCAACTCCAAATCTTGCTCTTGGAGTTTTTTCTAGCAAGATCCTACAAGATTTGCTCATCTCCAGCACCGTTTTCCCTCAGGTTGCATTTATCCTCTTGCAAAAAATAAAATCGAGTTTTTCGAAAAAAATTTGAATCCAAAACCTCTTATATCATCAATAATATGCTTAGGAGTAGTTTGTTCATCTTCGACATTGCGGCTTCAAAAGATTACGTTGCCTCTACTACTCAATCCACTCTCATGTCTAGAGAAGAAGAGGTTTTTATATTTTATAACAATATATTAAGAAAACAAGGAGAGTAAGTTCTCATTTGATGATTATCGAGAGCATTGCTTGCACAATTCATTTCATGATCTGTTTCTCACAAACATACTTGAAACCTTATTGATAGAGTCATATTTTGTGTGAGAAAATATATGGAATATTAAGTTTTTAACACTTTATTTGAGTTTAATTGTGTTAATTAGAGGTTAAAAGTATTAAGGAGTGATTTTATGCCTTGATTGATAAATTGAGATTTTTTTTGTATCACTTCTTAAAATTCCTAAGTGTCTATTATTTTACTTGGTAATGCATTATATGTGGGTTTAATTTGCAGGACATTTTGGGTGAAAGGACTGTATTACAGCTTTAAAGGACTACAATAAGAGCAAAATGTGGCGTATTGAAGTTGTGGAAGCAAGTGGGAGAAAAAGATGTAATTAAATACCCAAAATCTGGTTGGAAGGGAACCAGATACAATTGTCACTTTCTAGATTTTATTTGATGTCTTTGGGCTTCTAGAGGGGAGAAAACTTCACCGGGGGGGGTTGACCATATTTTTTTATCTCTTTCTTTATTTCTTTTTTGTTTATCTTAGTCACTCCTCCACTCACTCTTTTTGGGGCTTTTACCCATGACCTCATTTTCAACACCCACACTCCACTTTTGTCCATTCGCATCACTTCATATTCAATTTTCTCTTGGCTGGGTCACTCTTTTCTCTCCATCATTTTCCCTCCTTCGTCTCCTTCTAGATCCACCTCACTTCACCTTCTCATTTTTGACTTCACCCTCTCTCATCTTCCATTTTTCGACTTCACCTTTGTTTTCATTCCGCTATGGCCGCTCGGGAGCACATGGTCGCTATGGCTATCCATGTCAACATGTCCGGCTGATTCCGTTGTCTTCCTAAGAACTAAGACAAAGCTAGAGCCTCAATGTAGTTAGGGAGTTCTTTTTCTTGAATACTTTTATAATTTCATATTTCTCTATTCGATCTGTAAGCTTGAGATGAGATTTCATACTCTTGATATCGTATTTTTCTTCTCTATTATTTCACACAACTTGATTGGGTTGTAATTGTTCAGAGTCTATCTTCTTGATTTAGAGTAGCCTCATTTTAATCTTGACGTGATATTGTTCTAGATTAGTTTATTGTGACTGATTCAATGATCAATGTTGTTTGATGTTGTTTTTGGAAGTGGCTGAACATTTAAATGCTTATTGGTTGCTAAATAATGTGAGAAGATGATTGGTTCACTGATACAAAGGATTCATAAAAATTAGGAAGGCAATGAAGGCATAATCTCAACTCTTAGGAAGCATATATTGACACTAATTCACTCATTTTTAGTTCTTACTGTTATCCTTTAATTCAGTAACAAATAGAAATTGAAATAAGTAAATACATAGGATGTCCTAAATCATTCAAGGGCTTATTGATAATTAATTTGGCATTTAAGAAATTGAAATCTAAGGAACATAGTCATCAAGAGATCGACCTGGGGCCTGCACTATTATGCTACATAATTTTAGCAACCTAGTAAATTGATTTGCTCCTAACAACAGAACGAATCACTAATTCAATCAAGTTCTCAAGGAACTTGGAGGGACGTAGAGGCAGTGAAGAGGAGGCTTTAATTGCTGGGGATGAGGTACTTGACGGTGATGGTGGAGGCAGACGAAGAGTGAATTGCTTTTCCAAGGAGACTCCAAGTAGTGACCATGCAATGGTAGTGTCAAGGAATAGGGAGTAGTATGTACTATGGAATCAAAGTTGTAAGGAGGCAAACTTTTCTTTTGTAATTGTTTATTGTGGGCATCTGTTTACTGGAATCAATTATGTATTTGTATCAACTATGTATCTGTTTGTTGGAATCAAAGTTCTAGATGAATTTTAGTTCTTCTCAACTGCCTTTTCTTCTCTTCTTATTTCTGGTGGGTTGAAGGAAGCAGAATAATCTAACGTAATGCCCCTATTTTTTTTAAAAAAAGTGACTTTTTAAACTGCATGTCCTCACATATGGTTTAAAAAGTGAATATTTTAAACTGCATGTGAGGACATGAATTTTATAAAAGTGAGACCTTTAGACCTGATTCACTGTGCATGCCGTCTAAAAAGTGTACTTTTTAGATAGCTTCTACATGTGTTCTAAACAGTGTCTACTTTCTAAACTGGTCTTATCTAAATCATATCAATATACAGTTTAAAAAGCACTTTTTGTGCTAGTGTATGGGTAGGATAAATAAAGATAAATATTTTCATCTAAATGGCTAACAAGATATAGATAGTATGAGATAAATCAGATTATGGATGGCAATATGATTCTCAGAGATAAAATAATATTCTAGGCTTTCTAAATCTCCTAATTATAACACATAAAATAAGAAAAATAACCTAAAATTCGTTCTAAAATACCTACTTAGGCTTAAGTACTTATTTAAGGGCCCGTTTGGTACGTTGGAATTACCTTCAATGGAAATAGAAATGGAAATGGAGATGGATATGGATATGGAAATGGAGATGGATATGGAATTTAAAAGTATGTTTGGTATTACATTGGAATTCAAATATCATCTTTATTTAATATTTGTATTTAAAATATGAAATTACTCATATGCCCTCATAAAAATGACCAATACGGTTTCCAAAATATGAACCACCATCAAGAGCTACAATGTGCTCACCAGCAAATCAATCGAATAATATCAAATCAAACTCAAGAATCCATTCAATAAGTATACAAGATTTTTGGGTACATAAACATATAAGAATTGAATTGAAAGAAAATTTGATAAAGCAATCCAAAGGTCCAGTAGAGATTTTCACCCATATATTTTCTGTCCAGTAACTCCATGAATGGTGGTAATTTGTGCATCAATGGCGTGATCCATTGAAGGTGAGTTGTGCCTAATAAGTCATTATCAACCTTCTATATGTTCTTCCTCTTTTACTTCGTTGTCCTCTTATATTTCATTGCCATTGTCTGTTCTTCGCTGTAATGAGAAGAGCGCACTGTGCGAAGATGAGATTTGCACAATCAAAACCAGATCTATGGAATGATATGTAGAAATTGAAGACCCATACGAAGAAGATGGAGAGGATGAGCCACTATCTAGCTTCACTATCGGAAGAGATTTTTGAAGGATGATTTGAGAACACAAATCGCCAGAAAAGTTAGATCTGTAGAGGAGACGATGGTAGAGATCTTTGAAGGTCACTATTGCTTAAGAGACCATCGTTGTCTCTTTGGAGGCTGCCGTCATCACTGCCAGAAAGGTCGTCATCACCATGGTTGGAGAAGGTTATCGTCGCCGGCTTTTATCGAGTCATCGGGGAAGAGAGGATGGTGAAGAAGAAAATTGGTTGAGGATGAGACAAAAAAACATATAAGGTGAAAAATGTAAACATTCCATTTCCATGGAATCTTTCTCATTTCCATACGTTTTTTTATGGAAGCCAAATCCACCAATTTTGATGGATTTGGCTTCCACATGGAATTCATTTCAAATGCCATTTCTTTGTACCAAACAAGCTTTCTCATGGAAATGAATTCCATTTCCATATCCACCTCCTTTAATTCCACCATACCAAACAGGGCATAAGTATCTAGCCCAAAGAAATACATCAAATAAACAAGCTAAACAAAAGACTCAACAACTTGGGCCTTGAATAGTCTTCTAGTAATGCAATTTTAAGGCCATTTAATCATTTGGAAGCTATTGCATTTCACCCAAGATGGATAGAATTGTTGGGCTTTTCACTACATTTTTGGTTTGGGCATCCGTCTTAAATATGTCTCTTATCAACACATTGAAAGCCTTCTTCATTTTTTTGCTCCTTGAACGTGTCATTGGGCTTCCAATGTCTTGTAAGGGATTATGGGCTCTAAATGTAGGATATGAAGTAGATTCTTGATTCCTATCAAATCCTCTCTCAAAGATTATCATACAGGCCAGCAAACATACAAAACACATTCATTTCAAGAAAGGCAAGGAGTCTAACACCCTATAGAAGATAGTGTGGGAGATGGAGCAAGAGAGAGTGTCGGTTGTTGGAAATGGAGGAGAAGAGGGCATCAATTGTCAAAGATGGAGCAACAAAGAGCATCAGCCATTAGATCTAGATGGAGGAGAAGAGAGCTTTTTCCTCAGCAAGAAGGGGGTCGATGGGTTTCGAATCAAGGGGTTTTGCATCAACGAGAGTAGGGACAAAGCAGGGTTTAGGATCCTTCATTGTTTGTCGACAAATCCGGTGGCAAGTGAGGAGAATGAAGGTAAGTGAGAAGATAATTGTGTGAGAGGCCATAGAGGAACATATGAGCTGGGCAGAATGAAATTTGAGTTTTCAATTTTCATTAACTGGAGGAGGGGGAAATGAAAAATTGGCACTACAGCATTGGGATTTTTTATATAAAATAAATTTTAATTAAATTGTTGTCCAGGAAAGGTTAAATACTTAGTTGGTGAAAGAGATAGTGACAAATGTGGTGGTGTCCCGTGTTCGAATCCTACCAAAACTCAATAATTGCAGTGGTCATATTCGAACTCAGAACCAATAAATTCTCCTAAAGCATGAAACCAAGCACACCTTTGGCCACATCATTAACAGAGTTAAAACTCGATTATCCATATGGAAGGGAAAGTATCTAAGTATGGCCGGCAAAACTGTGCTCATTAAAAGTGTTTTGGCTGCCTTACTCGCGTACCAAATGCAATCAGCACTTCTCCTTAAAGGGGTTTTGAGGGAGCTGGAAAAGATTAGTAGACAATTCCTATGGAGTCAAGATGGAAATGCCAAGAAGATGCATTTGATATATTGGGAGAAAATAACTGAAAGGAGGCAAGCAGGCGGACTACGGATTAGGAAGCTGGAGAAACAAAATCATGCTTTCATCATGAAGCTTTGTTGGGGTTTGATCACTAAGCCTGAAGCCCTATGGGTCCAAGTGTTAAAAGCAAAATATGTAACTGGAAGTAATGAAGTTCTTGAGGTTATCCCCAATCCAAGTGCTTCACTTGTTTGGAAAGCTATTGCTATTGTGTGGGACAAATTCCTGATGGGGCTAGGTCGCAAGGTTAATAATGGTATCTCTACCAAATTTTGGATTGATTCTTGGTCACCTCTAGATTGCCCTTTGATTGAGTATGCTAGGGAACACTTAAATATCATCAATCCTGATGAATCGGTATCTAGCTTTCTTCTTCCCAGTGGAACTTGGGATATTAGGAGATGGAAACTTGTTCTTCCTAATGAAGTAATCAAAATTTTGGCCAGAGTCAATCCTCCTATCTCTGATCATGCTGATTCTTTTTGCTAG
>QFDD01001902.1:0-14289 GCA_006871305.1 Vachellia collinsii | reverse complement strand
CCTCTCAAGTCCAACCATATATAATGGCTAGATGTGAGAGGCTACACTTGGATAAAAAAATATTAAAAATTATTATATTATAAAAAGATAAATATATTAGAAAGTCTAAATATATTAAAAAGAAATTAATTATGACCACCACAAATCCCACAAATTTAGCAATTATACAATCAAACAATAAATAAAATTATAAGAATAATGTAAGGAGATGACAACTGTAACATCCTAAATTTTATTTTCACGCCTTAATTATATTTAAGAAATAACTATGGGTGATGAAAGAATTTTTTAGGTAAGTACTGAAATTAAAAAAGAATTGATAATAACTTTAAAATAAATAAATAATAATAATAAATGACAATAAATGCAACATATGAGGGGCAATGGTGACAGAAAAAGAAGGAGAAGAGAGAGAGAGGAGAGTAGGTGGTAGTTACAAAGGGCGGTGCAAATAAAGGAGGAAAAAAGATTTTAAGTTTATAAAATAGTTCAAAATTGCTACTATTGTTAAGCCAACCAACATTAACCTACAAACGGTTCCTGCACGCGTTGCATAGCATTTTCATTCCCAGCTCCATTTATGCTTGGTTTCCATTCCAATGAAGTCTTTATCATGGTATCAAAATCATTAATTAAAATGGCCCCTCCACTCCAAGACATACTTAAATGTGTCCCCAATTAAATCTTCATTTCAGATATGGTTAATACAATCTTTAAATCCATCAAGTTCCAAATTAACTTTTCTTTTATTTTTCAAAGGATAAAATAGTTCAAGTTATTATTAAATTATAGGGACCAATATCTTAAAATGAATGAAACATGCGGCTAGAACCTATTATTTACAATTTAAGAAATCAAAACTAAAATAAAAATAAATTTAAAAGTTCAAAACTTTTATTATCCCTAATTGTTGATGCTATGATTAGATGAATGACACACCACCATCTTCTTGTTTTATCTTGGCACTATACTTTCTCTCAAGAGGAGGTAGTCTCTTCAATCACACTTAATGGCAATGAATTGTCTTGTTTTTTATCATTTGATGGAAGACGATTCAATATTTGGATCAACTATATATTTTGTTTTTTTCATCAAGCTTATGTATCTTTATATTGGAGATAAATTTATTCAAGATACTGTCGGGCATTAAATGGGACACATCTCCTAACGAGTACTCAAATATTGATTCATTGCTTTGTAAATGACTAGTCATTTTTATTAAATCTAACTTTTTTGGTGATGACATGTATCTATAAATTGCTGGTTAAATACTTGAATTTTGAATAGGCATCAATTACATACTTCAGAATTTCAATCATTTTGCATCGGATTTTATAGATGGACTGCCAAATAAATTTGCTTTATTGAATAATATCTGCAAAGTGCAAACTGACAGTGAGGGAGCCAAAAAGAAAATAAATCTTGTGGAGGTGGGACAAAAATTATGATTACTATTACTGCCACTATTAATAACAACTTAACAGTTATTAAAAATATTATTAAGTTAACATAAATAATAGATTTTAGTAAAACCAAAAAAAAATATTACATCATATAACATTAGTCTAATTAATATAAATGTATGCATATAACATTAAAATTGGAGGGAGGAAAAAATGTATATAGCATTAAAATTAGGGGAAATTGTTAAGACAATTTGAAGAAGAGTTTTACTGGGTCATTAAATAAATCTTATGCTCCTTCGGACAATAAATTTTAAAATATGATTTTTTAGAAAATTTTCCTTATTATTTTTTTAGAATATCTAATTTTTAATGTTTAAGATTAAATTTAAATAAAAAGTAGCAGCAGCAGCAGCAAGGCCTTATTCCACTAAATGATATTTGTTACATCTTGCATAGATCACATGACATCGTTGAGCTCATTTAAATATAAGGCTTCATTATCTTATATTTTAAGGGGAATATAAATAATAAGCATATTATTAGTTAATTAATCATGAGAAGATGAGACATAAACATCATCATAAAAAATTTTAAAAGAAATTTGAAATTTTGTTAAGAAGTATTATATGTTTTTAAAAAAATCTATGTATTGCAAATTATAAAACCCGTTTTTCAATTGCTCTCTGTTGTTGTTGTTTTCTCCTACCCATAGTAGTTATTCTACTTTTGAAAATACTTATATAGAAAGTTTAAAGTTTTAACTCACATGCCTAAGGAAGACTTGAGGAGGAGCTTAGTGTCATTGAGTTAGATGCCGAAACCCCTATTTTCTGTTAAACATTTGGAAACTGCATTCCCCAGGGACTCTAGAAGGATTTTGTATCGCTTCTATGGAAACATGATTTTATGACCAAAATACCCTCTGATATCAACCAGAATTCCAAACCATGTCCAGACAACTTGCTCTTTGCTTATGTGATGACATCTTCAGCTTCAACATCCTGTTGGTTGCCATCCATATGTAGATCCTCACAGCAATAACGGCATAAAAGAACGTTAGTTAGAATTTTTCAAGGTTTGAGTTCAATGGCCTAAGCAAATCTGGGTTTCTTTAATTCTTTTGATACTGTTAAATTGTTGATAATCAATTTTTTCCTTATATATATATATAACGTATTCATAATTTGTCTAGAATGTAAAACCTTGTATGGATGCTAGCTGATTGTACGTACGGTCATCCACTTCGCCTACAAAAAGGTTTCCAATGTCTTCCTATAAATTAAGAGGCCATCATCCTCTTTCTTCAGTTTCTCAATCCAATATTCCCGAAACTAATCAGAAGCAAACATGCTTTCTCTTCCACTACTCTTATTCTTATTATTGCTACCATCTATTCCAATTCCAACCATTAATTCTTTAAGCCTTGACTTCGACCTTATTCACCGTGATTCACCATTATCTCCATTCCACAATTCTTCAAGTACCCTATCAGAACTCACTCAACAAGTTATGTCCCGATCCACGGCTAGTTATAAACGTCGTCGTCGTCATCTCCTTCGAAGTGACATACTCCCGCCAATTTTCTTTGGAGGTGAAGGTGAGTACCTTTTCAAACTATTCATTGGTTCTCCACCAGTTCAGACTTGGGCTTTGGCAGACACAGGAAGTGACCTCATATGGGTCCAATGCTCACCATGTGTAGATTGTTACCCTCAAGACTCACCAATCTTCAGTCCCTTCACCTCTTCTACATATAAGACCGTTTCATGTCACTCCAAAACTTGTACGTCGTTCCCTGCAGAATCTAGTTGCGGTAGTTCAACACAGTGCATGTACGAATATGGATACGGGGATGGATCAAGAACCAAAGGAGATTTGGCCAGAGATTTGGTTAGTTTCAGAGGCGAATCAAAATCTGATTGGTTTAAGAGACCTTTGCTTTTAGGATGTGGGCATTATAATACTGGGCAATTCTCAAGCAAGGGTTCAGGACTTGTAGGGCTTGGGAATGGAGCTTTCTCTTTAGTTTCACAGTTGGGTCCTGAGATTGATTACAAATTCTCTTACTGTTTAGTTCCTTACTTTTCAAAGTCCACCGGTAAACTGAAATTGGGTAAAGAAGCTAAGATATCTGGATCACCTCGAGTTGTGTCCACTCCATTCATAACTGATTCTGATGGAACAAATTACTTCCTCACTCTTGAAGGTAATATATTCTCCTATATTTGTTATGACAAATTTTTTTCATGAATTATTACCATCTTTACTAGTTTTGCATAAGCTTTTCTGTTTTGAATCTTTTTATATTAAGAAAATTATTTTGAGAAAATCGGGAAAGAAAAGCCCCCAAACCTAAAAATTATTGATGAGAAAATGACCTAAACCAGACCATTAGAATATTGGTACTCGTGTACAAATTTGCAAAGTAGCAAAATTTACTAGATCCTTCTTACTAATAAAATTTTGAGAAAATTGAGGAAAAATCCCTGATTGAACAATTTACTAGTGAGAAAGACATAAACCATAATATTAAAAAGTATCAAAGCTTTGAATGCGTACAAATTTGAAGAGTACTGATACTTTTATATATAAAAATTTATTAGGCTCTTTGTACCAATAAAATTTTGTGTGAGAAGGATCTAAAATAAAAGTACCGCTACTTTTTATATTCAAAATTTGCAACAATATTATTTTATATGCATAAAAATTTCTCAAGTCATTTTCATCAAGGGAGGACTTTTTCCCAATTTTTTCTTAAATTTTATTGGGGACTTTTACCCACTTTTTCTTATATTTTTTTTTTCTCAAGTTATGAATTCTTGAGCTTCTTAGTTAGTTTTAGCTTAAAATGTTAGCAATTGAGATTGAATCCAGTTTTTTACATGTCACATGTCAACAAATCTGCTTGGTTATTATGTGTACTTCCCTTATTGACCTTGAAGGTATCACCATTGGAAACAAGACATTGAAGACTGGTCCAAAAAGAAAGGGAAACACACTTATTGATTCTGGGGCAACATGGTTTTTAATGGAACCAACCTTATACACAAAGATGGAGGCTATTATAAAGAAAGCTATTGGGGTTAAAGAAGTAAGAAAACCTCCTAAGGATTTCACCTTATGTTACTCAAATAAGTATTATAAAACCATCATGAAGAACTTCCCAAAGTTTGTGGTTCATTTTGAGGGTTCTGATGTGGCCTTGAACCCAGATCAAAACATATTCTTTCGTCAAGAACATTTGCTCTGTTTAGGCATATTCCCAGAAGCCGACCTCACAGGCTTTAAATTTGACTATGGGAATTTGCCCCAGGTCAATTTTCAAGTGGAGTATGACCTCAAAGCCAAAGCGATTTCTTTTGGTCATGCTGACTGTGGCAAGTATTAGAGGACATGTATAATTAACTATATGATAAATTAAACAAAATAAATAAGAAACTTGGCACGTGAGTGCATGCGCACCTAAATAAATATTTATAGGTCAAGTGTGAAGTGGTATTATAAAGATATGGTTTCTATGGTGCAATATATAAAGCACGTGAGGTATTATATTAGATTAGATCTTGCATTAGTTGGTTATGGACCCCAGTCTACATAAAGGGTTATTTGTGATCCAATAAATTAAAGTAGGCACTAAGAGGGATTAGCCTCATCTCATGTCACTGTAACCCCTTGGATGTCTTATAATGTCTATCCCCATCATTGTGTTTATTATCTTGTATGCAATGTGTAATATCTCCTTCAGAGTACTGTAAAAGAGTAACGAAGACACTTAATAGACCACTTGCATGCTTTCTAAAGTCTATAATTAGTGAACCAAGTGAAGTTTTAAAAGTATTTATCGGACTACTATTTACTTGGTAACTTTGAATTTTTGACAAATTTTAAAAATCATAATTAATTTTAAAAAAATTAAAGTATCAATTTGAAGCTCATGCAAGCTTAGTCAATACAAAAAATTTTGTGAAAACACTGTTCATATGATTATTTTTCAATTTTTCAGATTTTACATCTAACTTTGAAAATACATAACTTTCTTTGTACACATCCAAATTAGGCAAACTATAATTTGTTTTAAACCTTGGAATGTTTACTATTTAACTGGAAAATTTCATAAAGTTTTTACATCATTTGCCTTGTTTTCACGTTACCTTAATGTTAGGGTTTCTTAGTGGTATAGCTTATGACATTTGGGCTTTTCATGCATATAACTTGTTATCTTGCTTACCATGACATAATTTGGCATATCAACATGATATACTTATAAATCATGGTGGAGATACTTTATACATAACTCAAGATAATAACTTGATCAAATAAACACAAACTTTCTTCTATGCAATAATTTCAATGGCTTGGCATCTCCCACCTTTAAGCTTCTCCATCCTAGGCCTTGCCTTTTGATACGCTTTGGCCCAAGATGTTGTATTTTGGAAAGAGTGAGATTTTATGGAAATCTCAATTGCAAATGTTACTAATTAACATATCAATATGCATGATCATTATTTAACTTACTAAACTAGCCATGAGATATGAACATACCTTGCAACATGCTACTAACTCATACATGCACATGGCCAAGGTACAACATAAAGTAAGGATTTGTATGTTCAAACATTCACATAGCTTAACTACGTCAATCATCATTGCAAACAATCACATATAACAATTGATATTATCAATATCAATGTAAAAGTTAGTAATTTTGCTACCTCTTTGCTTGAATTTGGTTGCGCTTAACCTCCTCTTGTCTCCTTAGACCTTGTAGGCTCTTTGCAAATCTTAATGTCTACAATTACAATGCAATACACATTACAATCCACTTATTTGCATGCATTGTAACACAATAAACTCAACTTTTCTTCCCTTGCACTTGACTAGGGTTCTTAACCCCTAGATTTTCCATTTTCACTTATAATGGTTCCAAACTTATTTTCTTATTTTTACACTACATAATTTTTCATTTTAAACTCATAGGAAACATCAAAATCCAAATCTTCCCTACTGTTATGCACCTGGCCGAAAGTCACAAAGGGAGGGGGAATTGATTTTTCAACAATTCTTCCCATAGGCTTCCATAATCTTACCTCTAAACACCTTTTTAACTATGTTTTAATCTTAAATCACTCTGCTTCTCATTTCTCAAAAATTGGATAGTGCCTCCTTGTATTCTTCGTGCATCCAAAATTTACAAAAACATATTAACAACCACAATTCAAGCATCATCATCAACAACATCACTAAAGTCTAGTTTCAAGGTTTACCTCTTCCAAATGAGAGATTTCTCACTTTGTCTCTCTAGACGAGCTCTAGTTCTTCCTCTCTTTTCTTCAAGCACACCCAATCAAGAAGAAACTTTGAGATTAGATGTTGTCTAGATGCTAGAAACTTGAAGAAATAGAAGATTTTCACCAAGAACTTACCTATTTCCCTGGATTTTCCTCTTGTTCTTGGCCTCCTCTTGCTCTTTTCTCCTTCACTTCTCCATCTCGTCCCTCTCTCTGTGTTCTTTTTTTTTATCTTCTTAGCTGATTCATGAGGGCATTTGGAGTGGTCTTGAACACTTAAAAAAAAAGACCAAGTAATAAGAGTCATGTGGGGCCCACTGATTTGGAAGAATAACATTCTACTGATAATTTCTACCACATGAACAGAAATTGTTTCTACTTTTAAACTTTTAACAAAATGGTGCCATGTGGTAGCTTAAAGAAGCCTCATTCTCTTGGTTGGTTTATGGTTCTTTCTTATTCCTTTTTCAGAAACTATTCTCCTGGAAATGTTTTTTTGGGAATTCTCTGATCACTTGATTAGCCTATGATCATTAAAAATTCTCATTAATTAGGAGATAACTCTCTAATTTTTCTCAAGCTTAAAATCTATCCTAAAATGCCCTTTTGGCATTTTCGTTTAGGTAAATTGTTCCTAACTTAAACATCAAACCGAAATTCACATAATTCTTGAAATAGTTGTTCCCTATTCTTGAATAATTTTTTAGGCCTCTCAGTATTTCTAATAATAATTTTTGGCTAATAATTCTTTAATTGGCCAAATATATACTGAAAATTTGTTTTGAGGTAATTTATGCTACTTTAATCTCAATTTTGTCTCAAATATATTTCGGAAAATTATTCACTTCATTTCTATATTTTTAGGGCAATTTTATGATATTTTGGTGAAATTTACCAAATTACCTTTGGTTACCTAAACTTATTAAAAATTACACTTTTGCCACCGCTCAAGGTGGCAAATACATAATTGGCAAAAAAAAAAATGTGGCAAATGCATAAGGTATCCTTAAGATTTCTAATATTTCATCAAACCCTTAACTGATCTTAGTTACATGTTTAGCCTTATATTCTTGATACAAAAAATCTGAATATTACATAATGACTATGAGTTAATGAAAAACTTCATTTGCATGTTTAATTACTGATAATCGTGAGATTATTGCTTATTGACAATCATGAGACTTTATACCCTTCAAATCTTGCATTAAAACTTGCTTCCTAGCATTGGAAAAATACCCTTGTGGTACCTTGATACCATGCAAAGATCCACAAAAGCTCTTTTTTTCTCCCTTAGATAATTTGTGGGCCATGGGTGTAAGTAAACCCTCTTACCATCTCTTTCTTGTGGATGCAAGAGTGGTCTTATTTTCAGCTCAGTCAAATCTCATCTAGCATTGATGCCATTCTTAGACTTTGCACTTATATGCAGAAGGGTACCCGCAAGGCTTTTGTCACACCTCACTATACACGTCTTAATACCTCATTAGAGACCATAATTAAACCACTTAACTATCCTCCATGGCCAAGACAACAAATTTAAAAACTTACCAAAGTTACTATTCACTTGGTAAATTTCCAGATTTTTGGGCCAACTTTGAAAATTCATAACTAATTCTAGAAAAATCTAATTGTAGTGGCTAAAGTCTCTAAATGAAGATTAATAAATTTACTACAGGGAAAAACATCAATTTGTCCAAATTATTGACCAATTAATACAGTTTAATTAGTGAAAATCCACTGTTTATATGGTCATTTTTCAATTTTCCAAATTTTTCCCCTATCTTTGGAAAATCATAACTTTATGTTTACACATCCAATTTTGGAAAACTTTGGCTCATTTTAAAGCTTGGGATGTGTAGTATTTTTCTGGAAAATTTCAAATTATTTGGACCTCATTTTCCTTGTTTTACCTTCAACTCAATTTTAGCCTTTGTTAAGGGCTTTGGACCTTTTAAAGCTAGTTGCATACTCACATTTCTCTCTTTAATACATATAATACTTTTACATGATAATCTAGCATGCTTGACCTATTTACACATCACATACATCATGCTTCATAGTGCATAAGTTTAACATACAATTTTTCCAAAAGCCATGAATACAACATGAAACCACATCCAACTTAAATAAGCATTCTCTTGCATTTGAAAATCACCCACCTTTACTCTTGTGGTTCCTTGCCTTTGTTCTTGGAATTTTGTCCTATAAGGTGTTATTATGGGAGGGTGAGATTTCATGGAAATCTCCATAGCAAAATTACTATCAATGACATTAGTATGCATAATTGTCACACATCTCAATCAAGCCATGCATGCATGTGAAATGCTATCACTTAAAATGGAATTTGCACATAGTATGACATGTCATAACTATCAATACATAGAACATTTTCTAGCATATAAACATGGTAAAATTCATCAATAACAACTATAAACAATATTAATGTAAAAGATAGTAATCTTACTATCTCAATTGTCCACTATTCAAGTATATTTACCAAGTGGTTTCACAACTTCCCTCTTGCACCTTGAACTCTTTCTTGTGCAACTAACACTCCTACACATAATATGATGCATTGAGTATCGACATCAAGTCATTTCCAAGGCATTATAACAACTAAAAGTCCACAAAACTCAATCTTAGTAATTTGAATCCTTAAACTTCCAAATTTTCCAATTTTGATTATAATGCTTCCAAATTTGTTTTCTCACTTCTACCCTACACAATTTTTCCTTCTAAATCCATTGAAAGCATCAAAATCATCAAAAACTCACTCCTTCTCCCAAGAACAGCAGAAATACGAAAATACACAGAAAATTTTAGCACGTGTGGTTTTCACTTTCTATCATCCCACACATGCATAAAATCATTCCTAGACCATTTTTCAATCATTTAACAACATAAAAACTTGCTTCCCCATGCATGATCAGTTTCACCCAGCAACCAAGACAAGGGTTTGATGCCAAAAATTCAATATGAGCTCAAATCACTTCAAACCAAATGCCAAAATGTTGAAAATTGCATAAGTAGTTAATTGGTAACATTTGATTGATCTAAATGACTCTCTTCTTGATTTTCTCTCTCTAAAACCTAAGTTTCCAGCAGCCCAAATAATTCACTATATTAAGAATTACACCAAAGGCAAGAGAATAGCCTATAGATCAATTTCATGAAAAGAATTGATGCTTTTACCTTGAGTTTGGCTTGATTCCACTTCTTCTTCCTCCTCTTGAAGTGACACCTTCCCACTCTCTTTTCTGCAAGTTCTGATCATGTTTTGCCAGAATGAGGGCTGAAAATATGGTTTAAAGTCTGTCCATAAGTAAATAATTGTGGGGTCTATTTACACTACTAGGGTAACTTTATACTGATGTAATCTACCACTGAGTTAAATATATTTCTTGCCTTTTCTCTTTGAATAAGAGGGCACCCATGCCCCCACAATCTCCTTTATAAAAGTAAAGTAGCTTTAAGGTTGCTTGACCTGAAACTTTTCTTCCTAAAATGCTTTCTGGAAATTTTCTGATCATTTGACCAATTCAATGTTCTTAAAAATACCTATAATTCCTCTATTCTTTTAATTATTTTCCTTCCTCAATTCCCATTCTGGATGTGTCTTTAATTAATTTTGGAAGAAAACCCTATTTCGGGGTTTTTCCGGGCCTTTCTCTTCCTTTCTGGCAAACCATTTCTAACTTTCTCTTGAAATCAATTTTATAAATACTAGATTTTCTAAGCTATTTTCGCAAACTTTGAAATCAAATATTTGAGACCTCTAGCTATTTTAAATAATCATATTTGACTAATTATTTTATCAAATAGATAAATATTAAATAGCCTTTAAAATTCCTGCAAAGGTTATTTCTATCATTTTGACTTAAACTGAGCCTCAATTATTTATTAGTGAATTTTTCTCTATATTTGGGTGAAATAAAAAATTTTCTAATATTTTGGTCAAACTTTGACCAAAATGCCCTTGAATTTCATAATGACAAATTGATCCCAACTTTCAAATTTACACTTTGGTCCTCAAGTTCTAAAAATGTCATTTTGGTCCGTACTCTTCCAAAGTTCCTCTTTTACCTTTTGCGCCATTAATTAATCATTTAGCCTTTCTGCCTGGTTACAGAAAACACGGATATCACAACTTTCACATACGTTTTTCTCACATGCATCATATCTAGACTATGTTTCACTTGAAGACTCTGTCAATATGGAAGATAGAAGAAAATAGACTTCTTTTTCCATATATTCTTATCAACTATAGTCTTCTTCTTCTTACCAAAGATGACACTTATTCTTTACACTCTTTGATAAACTTGTTCCCTTATTAATGGCATCCACACCTTGTTATAGCTTAAAAGACTCTAGATTATATGCATCAAACACTTCCACACCTTTATCCCAAAGCTTCTTCAAGTTCTCAATCAAAGGTACCTAGTACACATCAATATCGTTTCGCCGGCTGTTTTGGACAAAATATCATCATGGACAAGATAAACATAATATACTTCTATTTCATACACAACCAAGGTGGCAAATTGTAAATTATTGGGAGAACTAGCCAAGCACCATGTGTGCTACTCAAGCTACCAAAATGGTTGATTCCGTCTATACAAAGTGCAAGTCAAAGGTTTCTCAGCTCCCCACCATATTTAGGATATATTTGGTATGTTTAGTTCTGTTGAGTCGAGTTAGCTGGGTGTCAAAGCTTTTCGTCACTTATTCTTTCATCAAAATGCCATCTCAAGTTTTTTTTCTTCTATAATAGCAAACAAATGCTAAAATTGTGGAATGATTAGAAGATACCATAAAGCCTTTAAAGGAGGTCTTTCGGTTATCTCATCATTATCAACACCAACATTTTTCTATAATTTGGGTAGTGGAATGCCACATTTTACACAATTATTTAACCTTTCATACTCATTTCTATATAATATGTTGTCATTAAGGTAAGGATGCATCTTTCAATACTCCAATTGATAATATTGGGTGTGTTCCTTTGAGCAAACTCAAGGAACCTTTCCACTCCATTTTCATATTCCCCACTTGTTTTTCTACAAAGCATCTAACTATGTTCCATTGCACTTAATTGTCTATATAAAGAAATTTCAGCAAAGTCTCTCCTTCAATCAAACATCCATAAAATTTCAAAGAAAAAGCATTTAAATACATAAACCAACAATAACATAAACTATTATAACATTTAACAAAGCTAACCACAAGGGGAAATCATAATCTCAACAGTTAAACAATATTTCATTAATTGAAGGCTTTCTAAAGTAATACTTTCAGGTTCAAAACGATAACTCAAACAAAGTTTGTTTACCATTAAATTTTTTGGGCAACTTTCTCACTACTAAAAGTTACTATATGAATCAATTTCTTGTCCAAATAGCTTTCACATTGCCCATATAAAAATAACCCAAAAATTGAATTACAAATCACAAAAAGTTACAAAACCAAATTGATTTCAAATATAGTCAACAATACATATTCTACCAATTATTTCAACAATATCCAATACAAATAAGTTACTTTCAATTCCTATGAACAAAAATGAAAATACAATTACAATGCAACATAGCAAAAAAAAAATGAAAAATGCTCCATTCTAAATTATTATACTGATCAAATAGTCAATCAAGGGTAAAAATAATGTTCCAAACTGAATAAATGATCCCAAAAACAATATATTTTAGATTCCCAACACAAAAATACAAAAAGGAGTAAAAAAACATGATGGAAAACACTTTGAAAGAGGTTAATATATATAGCTTTGATGTGAATGGCGAACGAAAGAGGAAATGGCCTGAAATAGTGGAAAAATGCCAGTAAAAGCCACAGGAATAGTCCAACGAAGTGGTGGGACATTAGAGGGGACCACAACTGAGTTTTCCAAGTTTTGTAAAGTTTGAAACTGTCAAAAAGATGAAGGCGGCTAGGTTAAATTTAAAAAATTTTTATCTTTAGTCGTCGGTTATTAAATTATCAGAATGGAAGGTATGTTGATGGGTCAAGCAAAATTGTTTGACACTCCTGGCCTCTTGCATCCTTTTCAGATCACAACAAGGTTGACAAGGGAAGAACAGAAGCTTGTGCACATTGGCAAGGAGTTGAAAACTAGGACATACAGAATCAAGGCTAGAACAATGTAAAGTTGGTTTGGTGCTTGCCATTGTTGATGAATGCGTGTTTCTTTTTCTCAATTTTATGGAGGATTACTACATACCTAGAATAAAATTTTCATGGTGGTTTTCCCTTTTTGAATAAAAATAATTTTTGTGTTTGGTTGGTTCACCCTGATAACTCAACAGAATACATTATTGTCGTATTTAAAGAGTACAAAGGTAGCCAATTTTCTGCCTACCCATCTCTCTGCTTTCACCTACTTTTGTTAACAAACTTCTTCAAGATCTTCCCAGAACCCTCTCCATATTTCATCCGTTCCTAGACAATCCCCCAGGAATTTTTCTCTCTCTTAGCAGTCCTGCACTTCTTCGTTGAACAAGTCTTATTACTTGTGGACATCTATCCATTGGCACCTCTTTTGGTAACGAAATCTTGAGATATAGTTCCTTGATTCTTAACAACACGGAGTGTCTGCTTTTAAAGTTAAGTTGTTTTTATAGACAAATCTATTAGTTTCACATGACATTATGAATTGAGTTGGAGTATTAATGGAACAAGAGTTTATTGTTATCAACTAGTTTTTGAAAGCTCTTTGGCATTTTGCTATCCCTACTGGTTTATGGTGTCTGTGTTTATGACAGAATGTGAGTGTTTAACCTGAAGTTTCTTGCTATGCATTGAATTTGGTGGAGAATTAATTTCTAGGTCTTGTGTGTGTGTGTGTTTTTTTTGGGAGGGGGGGGGGTGGTGTTTCTTCCTGTTGTGTTTTTCTAGAGGTATCCCATGTGAATTTAATAAAAAAGGATAGGGAAGCTTTTTCTGGCTGATGAGTCTGCAAGTTTCTTCTTTGTTTTGGGAGGTAGCCACCTTTTCCAGCAGCTTGCCACCTCAGCTAAAAATTAGCTTTGTTATGCTATGTGAACATGGTGGAGAGTAAAATCTTTTGTCAAGTGTAGGGAGTAACACTGTAGTGATTGGAATTGACACTTTTTTTTAAAAAAAAAACCTATAGGAGCATTGATAGAGTCCAACATCAGTTTCATGTCTACTCTATGAGGAAAAGAATGAATAACTGGTAGTTTATGATTAGTTATTTTCAATCTTATCCTAAGTTGTAGGTGCTTATTGGGAAGTTATTAGCAGTTCCATGTTTTTGGGAATTTGAAGCTAATATCAGTTATGTTGTCAAAACTAAAAATATGATATTATGTATGTGCCAGGAATGAATGAATGAAAGTATTGTTTAGATATTAACTTTTTTCTTTCCCTATAACTCATATTTTAGTTCTAGTCTTTCTCTCCTCTCTCCCTTCCTCTCTTCTTTTATCTCAATTACTTTCATTCATTTAGCCTCTTCTCTAGGATTACAGATTTTGGCTCTAGAGTTCCTTTTCTTCTCTACTCTTTCTTCCCTTTTCTCCTATTTCTACTTCTATTATCTAGATTCTAACGATCGGATTGGA
>QFDD01001901.1:0-15989 GCA_006871305.1 Vachellia collinsii | reverse complement strand
CAGCTTCAGGTTCATAATTAAATTTTCTTTTCTTGGTTCTTCTCTGTCTCTGTTGCATATTCGATTACAATAATGAAAGCTGCTTTCTATGTCTCATGATAATCAATATTTTTTGTTTTACATTTCATTTGATTGCTGGTGATAGTCTGATGGCTCAGGATTTAAAAACTGCGCTAACTCCTAAAGAAGGATAACGATGGAATTGTTGAATCTAT
This sequence comes from Vachellia collinsii, assembly GCA_006871305.1. Lineage (NCBI taxonomy): Eukaryota > Viridiplantae > Streptophyta > Magnoliopsida > Fabales > Fabaceae > Vachellia > Vachellia collinsii. The sequence continues at coordinate 15,774 of QFDD01001901.1, read as the reverse complement.
TTGTCTCTGTTGCTCATTAAATTCCCATGATGAAAACTTCTTGGTATGTCTCATGATAAACAATATTTTCTGATTTCACTTCGATCGGTGAACTGATTGCTCATGATAGTCTGATGAATTAGGATTTAAGAACAGCAAAACACTCTGAAAGAGGATCATGATGGAATTACGAGAGCTGGTAATTATATACGCTTGCCAAGTACTCTGTTGTTTCGGGAATGTATTGCTCGCCCACACAAAGTTGCCGATGGTCACAGCTTCAGGTTAATAAATTTGTTTCTCTTGGTTCTTATTTCTCTCTGTTATATGTTCGGTTAAAATAATGAAAAGTGTTTAAGTAGATTCTAATTTAACTCTACTGGCGGTGACGTATAAATTATAAAATACTGATCCAGGAAAGAACAAGTTGGATATGCGCAAGGAAACCTGAAATCTTAGGTAACGTGTTGTTTTGTTTCAAGAGCGAAAAATTTCAAATTTAAATGTATAAAAGAAAATTTTCTCAGACTTGACTATTCTGATTTCATGCCATGGTTTACTTGCATGATAAACTCTTTTGATCATCTAGCTAGGGAGTTTGAAACTGAATGCTTAGTTGCAAATAAAAATAACAGAATACATCTCATTAGCTTTCTAAAAAGGGAGAAGGCTGAGAAAATATCAAAATGTGCCAAAGTATGATTGATCACCAATTAACAAAATATCAAAATGTTAGCATCCTGTCGTTAGCTTACAAAAGTATGATTGATCACCAATCTGTGTTCCTTGTAATCCTACAATAAATTTGAGTTACTTATGATATATGCCAAAGATTGATCTGGGCCAATTTTTTAGTTTTAAGTGTCACATAAAAAATAGTGATAGCAGGAAGCTGCTTCCACTCAGAACAAAAGCCAAGGTTGAGAAAATCCCTCAACCAAAATGATTTGAGGTGCTGTCATTCCGTATGATTAATTTTTTCAAGGAAAGTTGGGCTTTCTAGGCTGTATACTTTAAAAGATATATACACCAACTTAATAGAAAGTATTTACTGATATACTGTAAAACCCAAAGTCGTGTTTAGGTTTCAACTGTGTTGTTTTAACCTTGTGCTTGAGAGGCATTTTTAGGCATCGCCATAGCTCACCTTACAATTTGTCTTCCTCTCAAGTAAGTATATTTATTATATAATGTATGTATGCATATATAATATTAGAGGAGTTGACAATTGACTATGCAATTTTTAGTTTAGTGTTGAATTTATTGTTGCTAAGTCTGATGGCTTAGGTTTTAAGAACAGCTCAACCCTCTAAAGCAGGATAATAATGAAAGTTTTTATAATTTTGCTTTCCTTGGTTCTTATTTGTCTCTGTTGCATATTTAATCCTAATAATGAAGAATGCTTCATATGTCTCATTTTTTTTATTAAATTGGTATGTCCCATGATAAGCAATACTTTTGTGTTTACATTTCAATCTTGAATTGTTGAATCAATGGCTGGCAACATGGTCTGATGGCTTAGGATCCTAATAATGGAACATATGGTTCACACACACAAAGGTGTCAATGGCCACAACATTAGGTTCACAATTTTAGTTTTCTGGGTCCTTATTTCTCTCTGTTGTATATTCAATTGCAATCTCGTTAGTAGTTTCAGATTTCATTTTAATAGCAGAAACTGGATAGGCATAAAATACTGAGCGAAGAAAGACAGAACATAATGAACACATGGATGAAAAATATGTTTAATTAATGCTTGCTGATAGATCTAGCCTGCCACTGTAGCTTTCTCAAGGAACATCTGACTAATAATTACCCAGCTGATAACTCTTGGACCATGTAGTGGTTAAAATATGACATCTTCCCACTGTGTTTGATTTCAGTGCTAGATTATAGCTCTGATTCTGTGCAATGGTTGACTTGCTTGCTTAGGCATACCGCATTTCATGAGCTAAACAACACTTTCGTCATCAACTGAGTTTGAAACTGGAAGGTAAAGTTTCAAATGAAGATAACAAAATACCCTTCATTTGGAGATATCTTGTATTCCAAAACTAAATTCTTCGCCGAGCCTGTTAAGTGAAAAACAAATAGAAACGAAACAGAATGCAAAAAAAAAAAAAAAACCCAATTATTTTACAAGAGTATGAATGATGACTTTTTTTTTTTTGGATTAAACATATTTTTTGAGTTCCTTTTAATCCTATTATAAATTTGAGTTATATATGCATGAATGGCTAGTGATCTGTTAGTGTTTAAGGGTTGTGTGAATGCCATTGCATGATATCGAGTAAAGCTACTATATTTTATGCCTCGAAAACTACTTGCACTCTTTCTTGATATTTATGTATAACTGTTAGAAATTAGACTTAGTTCATAGAATTTGGTATAAGCTTAAGTTGTTACTAACTGTAAAATAATTGAATCTACATTATCTATGTGGTGATGCTACTTGTTATTGACTCGATGCAGGTGAATGTATATGATAGCTGTAAAAAGACAATACCAACTTGAATCTGTCTCCATCATAGGACTCCAGATCCGCATACAGGACAAGCTATGGATCTCAGTGCCCCTAGACGAAAGTGAGTTCTTCATCATGATTGTTAGCGATGCCCTCCAGGTTGGTCCCTTGCTAGCTAATCTGTAGTTATATGAAATGTAGAATTACTAGTAGCACATAATAATAATGCTCTTAGCAAATTGGCCTGTATTGGTTGCATTGAAGAAACTTTATAATTAATTTTTCTTTTCTTGGTTCTTAATTGTATCTGTTGGATATTCCATTATAATAATGTTCTGTTAAGTAGATTTTACTTGAACTCTAACGGTGGAAATGCATAAAATAATGCTAGTAACACATAATGCTGTAGTTATAAAATCATGTTGTGCTAAGTAGATTTTACTAGTAGCACATAATAATAATGCTCTTACCAAATTGGCATGTATTGGTTGCATTAAAGAAACTTTATAATTAATTTTTCTTTTCTTGGTTCTTAATTGTGTCTGTTAGATATTCCATTATAATAATGTTGTGCTAAGTAGATTTTACTTGAACTCTAACGGTGGAAATGTATAAAATACTGATCCAAGAAATACAGAACACGATGGATATGTGCATGGGAACCTGAAATCTGAGATAACGTTATTTTTTTTTCAAGAGGGGAACATGTCAAATTTAAATGTATTAATGATCTGCTTGCATGATCAACTCTTCTGAACATCTAGTGGGGAGTTTGAAACTGAATGCTTAGTTGAAAATAAAAAAAAAAAAAAATCAATTTGTTACCATCCTGTCACTAGCTTACTAAAGTATGATTGATGACCCTTTCGAGTTCCTTTTGATCCTACAATATATTTGAGTTATTTATGCAAGCCTGCCAACTATTGATCGGAGCCAATTTCTTAATTCTAAGGGTCACGTTAATGCTAGTCCTCAAAAGTAGTGATATTAGAAAGCTGCTTCTTCCACTCAGATCAAAAGCCAAGGGTGATAAAGTCCCTCAACCAAAAGGATTTGAGGTACTGCCATTTTGTATTTCTTGGCTGCCAACAATAATGAAAACTGTCTAGTATGTCTCATGATAAGCTATATTTTTTGTTTTCATTTCAATCTTAAATTATTGAATTAATTGCTGGCAACACTATCAGATGGCTTAGGATTTTAATGATGGAACATATGGTCCACATACAGAGGCGCCAATGGCCACAACATCAAGTTCATAATTTTGATTTTCTGGTTCATATTTCTCTCTGTTGCATATTCAATTACAACAATGAGAAAGTGTTCAGTAGTTTCACATTTCATTTTAAAGGTGGAAACTAGAAAGACGTAAATTACTATGAACTTGTCTGCTTCTTACTATGATGCTAAGTTTCAAATGAAAAAACAAAATACCAAAATGTTCATTTGGAGAGATCGTGCATTCTCAAACTAAATTACTGGTAATTAAAAAGGACGCAGAAACAAAACAGAATTAAAAAAAAATAACCCAGTTATATTACCTAAACATATATTTTTTATTTCCTTTTATTCCTGTTTTTGAGTTACATCTGCATGCACGGCTAGTGATCTAGACTGATTTGTTAGTGTCAAGGGCTATGTGAATGCCTGCATGGTATCAAGTGTAAGCTAACTGTAAAAACTACTTGCACTGTTTCATGAAATTTATGTGTAAATGTTAGAAATTAAACTTGGTTCACAGAATTTGGTAGAAGTTTTAAGTAGTTGCTAACTGTAAATTTATAGAATCTACATGATCTATGATGAGTTGATGCTTGTTATTTTTGAGTTGGTCAAAGGAGAAAAACAATTTGACTTTGTCTTCATCGTGGGACTCCAGATCTGCACATAGGAGGGGCTATGGATCCCAGGGCCTCCACACCAAAGTGAGTTCTTCATCATGGTTGTTGGCAATTCCCTCCAGGTTGGTCCCTAGCTAGCTAAGCAATAGTTATATGAAATGAAGAATTAGTAATAACACATCATAATAATAATGCTCTTAGAAAATTGGCATGTATTGGTTGCATTAATAAAACTTTATAAGCTTTGTTCAACTTTAACCAACTCTCTCACTTGTGAATTCAACATCTCACACACACAATCAAGAATTTCTAAGAAGAAGCTATTTGAGGAAGAACACTAAACAACTTAATGTCATAAACATTGAAAACTTTATACTACCTTCGGTCCTTAATACAAGAGCCTATTCACTTTTTTTAAATAGATTGAGGTACATAAATTACTATCAAGCAATTACATTTATCATTTTTCTCCAAAGTGATTTGTTTTACTTATGAACTAATATATGATCTAATGATGCAAATAAATACTTTTAATTAATTTATTTAACTTCCTTAATCTTTCCAAAAAAAGTAAACAGGTTCTTACATGGGGTTAGGTCTTGCTAATCAATGTTGGAATCCTCCCTGGAAGAGATGCAACGATGTATTAAAACTCGAAACAGTATTGCCTTTAGTAGGAGGGTATCTGTATTTAGTGGAAAAATAGAGGCCGAAGGTAGTATCTTATTTTTCACCCAATTATTCCTTTTGAAAGCTCAAAATCTTGATGACTCAAAATACATTGATAAGATCCTTTGATTTAGCAGTACTTAGGATAGCATGGCCTTCAAGTTAAGGGCGGGGTCCAAATGAGTAACGGCTTATGATGGATACCTAGGCACCAAGATGATAGGAAAAGAGATGAAATGCTTTGAGGGGTTACAAATAAGCATAGATCCAAAGATTCTCAAATAGATCAACCTTTCAAATTCTTGTTGAATCGATGGGAGGCAAGAGACAACTTAATGAACTGAAACATCATAGTTGCCAAAGGAAAAGAAAGCAACAGCGATTCCGATAACAACGACGAGCGAAATGGGAGCAGCCTAAACCTTGAAAAAGGGGTTGTGGGAGAGCAATATAAGCGTCATAGCTTATGTGAAGCAATGGTTTGCTACACCCTAGATGTCTAAAGTCCAGTAGGCGAAAGCATCACTAGCTTATGCTTTGACTTGAGTAGCACGTGCATGTGAAATCCTATGTGAATCAACAAGGACCACCATGCAAGACTAAATACTCCTGGGTGACTGATAATGAAGTAGTATCATGAAGGAAACCCCCCATCAGGGAGCGAAGCAGAACATGAAACTGTAAGCTCCTAAGCAGTGAGGAGCTTGGGGCTTTGACTGTTAAGGAATGAGCCGACGACTCATGGGCAGTGGTTTGGTTAAGGAAACCTATTGGAGCCGTAGTGAAAGCGAGTCTTAATAGGGAAATTGTCACTACTTATGGACCCACACCTGGATGATCTATCCATGACAAGGGTAAACTTGGGTGAAACTAAATGGAGATCCAAATTGATTAATGTTGAAGAATCAATAGATAACTTGTGGTTAGGGTTGAAATGCCACTTTCACCCAAAGCTAGATGGTTCTCCCCAAAATGTGTTGAGGTGTAGTAGTTAATCAGAGATCTAGGGGTAAAGCACTGTTTTGGTGTGGGCTGTGAGAATGGTATCAAATTGAGGCAAACTTTGAACACTAAGATATGACCTTAAAATAATAGGGGTCAAGGTTGGCAAGTGAGCTGATGGGGGATAAGCTTGATCATCAAGAGGAAAGTAACCTGGATCACTAGCTAAGGTCCCTAAATAATCGCTTGGTGATAAAGGAGGTAGGGGTGGCTTGCTTAAAAGCAGCCAACCTTGAAAGAGTGCATTAACTTTGATTTAAACCCTTTTTCTGTTCTTATCCCTCAGAGGTTAAATTCAAAAATTAACCAAGGATTCTACTATAGGGTGCAATCCCAAGTCGTTCACTTAACTAGAGCCTTATTTGAATTGGCCTAATTTAACTATATGTCAATGAAATGCAAACTTGATAAAAATGTGGGGTTTTGATTTGCATCCAAGAATTGAACTGAATTGAAAAATTAGAGGAGTGTGTGTGTGTGTATATATATTAAGAATTTGAAAATGCAATTAAATAAACAAGTATTCAAAAATTCTCTTGAAAATAAACTTGGGTCTATCACAATTTAAAATTGATTAGGTGGAGTAGAAATTCATAAAGTTTTTGAATGGAAAACCTCAAATATACTCATCGAGTCTAGGATCTCTCATTCAATGAACTCTAGTTCATGAGATCCTATTAAAAACACTTAGTGTGAGTGGCTGGGTTGATCAATCCAATAGATCCAATGCAATCAAATATCAACTCAAAAGCAAGGCACAACCATGCAACAACCAGAGAGAATCATGATGATTGCAATGGAATATATATGAGACTTCATATATTTAAGCACATAAATTCTACAAAGATCAATCCAAATACATATAATGAGAATCCAAACTGATTACAACTATAATCAAACATCTCAGTTACAAATTACGATCTCAAAACTTAGAAATCAATAAATCTATAACTGAAACATGGATAAAAACTACTCCCCTTCAAAGCTCCAGAATCTCAAGCCTTAGTCCACCTTCAAGAGGAAAAGATCTACCTAGCCATACATGGGAGCTTGAATCATCTCAAGTGAGAATAAATCTAAGCTTCCCATGGTGGCTTGACAGGAAAATTGAAGAAATTGGGAACAAAGGAGAGGAAAATGAGAGAGAAATGAGTTGTAGTTGCTCCTCTGTGAATGTATGCCTCCTTTCTCCTCTTCTAGGGTTTTTATTTCAATAATGGGACATATTGAGTCAGTTTCCATGAGTGGGTAGGTTATTTAATCGGTCTGGTTTACTAATCTGGAAAGTTGGCTGCGATGAACTAATGACTTCAATGATTAAACAAATAAAGATTGAGGGAACAATCTAAATAAAAAGATCACAACAAAGTAGAAAATGATCAATAGCCATGCAACGAAGCAGTAGGTGCACAGAGGCCAGTGCATTTGAAAGGAAGAAACATGCGATAAAGGTTAACTAAGTATCCAATGACTATGACTGACACAAAGAAAGTAAAAGTAAAATACAATAATAAAAACACTACAAAAATAAAGCTGCATCGCGAAATCCACATCATCCCCGCTCCCAGATGGTCCTGCACTAGAAGTGCTTGCCCTATATGGTCCACAACAAGAGCATCCATACGATGACAGTAATGCAGGTCTCAATCGTTGCGCTGAATTTCCTGGAGGATAATAGAACACAGCAGTTGGATTTCAACTGCCAAGGAATCCAAAGTAATAGGCTCAGGGGCTTCTTGGCATTCTTGGCCCTCCTGATCTGGTGCATCGGTTGCGAGGTTTGTGCTAACATCATAATTGGGTTGAATGGTAAGTGGCAGTAGTAGATTGTTTGAGGCCCTTATATTTTAAGAATGGGACAAGATCAAAATAGTTGTCATTCTCAAGCTTAGGTGGGCTTCGTGGAAAAGGTCAAAGATGAGGTGGGTGAAGATGATGTTGTTGGTGAGTTTGGAAATATAAATGACATCATGAAGGACTATGTAGATGATGTGAGGTATATCGAATTCTTGGCCAGTCATAAGAAGGTAAATGCACATGGCATGGCATTTTAGTATGTTTTGGAGGTGATGGGTGGGTAAGATGTTGATGCACACCAAGTGCAAGTAAGGTTTAGTCTCAACTCGACATTCAGACGTCTTGATATAAATTTCTACTTGGCAGGGTCGATGCCAATTTGTACCTGGTTGGCAGATCACTCGGACTATGTCATCCAATGGGTAATTGTTCTTGAAATCCTTGAAATGATCCTGCCCACACCATGGGAGGCTAAAATGTTCTCAGATGGTTGAAGTAGAGATATGGTGGGGAGCAAGGACACTGCTAGAATTAATGGTCATGGTGTTGTGAAGATGAGCATATGTGCAGAAATATTGGATAAAGGCAAAATTACCCAATTCACGAGGATGAACCAAACCAGTTAATTTGGATGCGCGGAGCGAGTGGATAAAAGGGTGGTCAAGGGGGGGTTAAATGGGAAAGGGTGCTCTCTATGGAGGGGGTCTCTTGTCAACTTGTGCAAACAAGTCATCAAAAGCGGGTACATCCTCAGAGTCAGACATGGCGGAGGGGTTTTTGGTATGAGGCATTTCCTGTGACAATCGATGCACACACAACAACAAACTCAACAACACACACACAAACCATGAACGACAATCCAATATTGAAGTTCTCCTAAAATCTAACAACCTAGAAAGCAAAAGAAAGAAAAATTAAAGTTACCCACCAGTTGGCTACAACAAAACCAGAAGATTGCTGCAGCAAAGTCCCGATAGATGATGGAGATGCTGGTGAAAGATGAAGAGATGGTGAGATGATGCTAGAAGAAAGTGTAGATGGAAGAGAGAAAGGGATAGTTAGGGTTCTTGAGAGAATGAAAATGTAGAGGAGGTGGAGATGATTAATGAAGGTGAGACAAGAGGCGAGAAGGCGCAATGAAAGAAAGTGAAAGAAAGGAAAAGGCAAGATGCAGAGAGGACGAGAAAGGAGATGGGAAGGTGGACATGTGGAAGATGACAAGGCAAGAAGTGAGGAAGGTGAAAGGTTGGTTGTGGTTCTGGGGTGGAGGTTTAAATGGTGAGGGATAATGAAATGGAATGGATGACAGTTACTAAATAAACCCACATATCCCAACAATCACGGGGACTTTGCCACGGCAAAATTGATCTTACGCCATGGCTAACATATGTCAAGGCAAAATTGACATGGACAAGCACTGGGTTGCAGTGAAAGCATGTCCCGAGAGCAAAGGTTCTACGCAACGTCAAACTTGTCCTGAGAGGAAACAATTAAGACACAGGGACGTTGGCTGCGGTGAAACAATGTCTTTCCCATAATGAACTTGTCTCGAGTGGATAACCAACTAAGGAAAGAGACTTGGCCACAATGAAGGGATAACTTTGCTGCAACGAAAGTACTTCAAAAGCAACAACTATTAAAATGAACAGGGAAACAGACAAAAACAATAAGCTGGATACTCAAAAAACTCTTAGGCACATATAGCAAAATCACAAGGTGCCAATTAAGCTCAAGACAAAAGGGTACAACACATCAACAATAACCAGTTTTTTTTTTCCATGTGAAAGTAGCTCCCCAATACGTTAGCAATTAAGCACACAATGAGGAAAGCAAGAGACAGAGCTAAAAGGAGGTATTATTGAAATGAAAAACTGCTAGCTAAGAGCTACATTGCTACTGGAAGATTTCCTCCCCCACACTTATTCAATATACCAATGCACCAAAACATATCATGAGCAATACAAGGTCAAAGTGAATAAGTGAAGGAAAGAAACAATGTGAGAGTTATGGAGGCTTTTAATTCTCATGGTAGAGCTTTAAGAGATGGCCATTGACTTTAAGCGTGGCCCTTGTTTCTTTATGTAAAAGCTCCACCATTCCAAATTTATGCCCTTTTGTGCTGTGTATAGCCCATCCCAACGGGTGTTGAATTTGCCTTGATTAAAGGTGAAATGGGCCTTGAACAGTAGCCTTTGTCTCCCACTTTGAGATTCTTTCTAATGAGACCTTTGTCATGCACAAACTTTGTCTTCTCCTTCCAGTTCTTGTAGCTGCAATTTTCTTTCCATCCCAGAAGAATCCAAATCCATGTTACACTGTTTTACTGCCCACTAAACTTTGTGTTCCAACTCCATTGATAAGTAGCATTCCTATTGGTGAAGTTCTATAAGCTCATAGTGCTTCTTCCAAACATAAGCTCCAATCTTTCTTGGACGGTTTGACCATCTTTTCTAGAATGTGCTTCACCTCTCGGTTTGACACTTTAGCTTGGCAATTGGTTGCGGGTGGTATACAGTGGAGACTTTGTGAGTGATACCAAATTTTGACAATAAATTGTTCACTACCCTATTACAAATTGGGTACCCTTATCACTTACTACAGCCTTAGGAATCCCAAATCTACAAAAAATATTGGATTTAATAAATTTAGACACAGTTTGAGCATCGTCTTTTAGAGTAGGTATTGCCTCTATTCATTTGGATACAAAATCAACTGCTAGAAGGATGTATACAAAACCAAAGGACAGAGGAAAGGGACCCATGAAATCAAATTCCGCATATATCAAAGATTTCACATAAAAGTAAAGGTTGCTGAGGCATTTCGTGCCGTTTTCCTAACCATCAAAAGTGTTGACATTTGTTACAAGACCAACAAAATGTGTAAGAGTCTTTTAAAAAATGATGGCCAATAAAATCCTGAATCTAGAATTTGTCTAGATGTTCTCTTGTCACTAAAATGATCACCACAAACCAAGGAATGACAAGTTGAAATGATGGATTCAATTTCTTCACTTGGCATGCATTTCCTAATGACTTGGTTATTACACATCCGCCATAGATGAGGGGCATCCCATATGTAGTGCCTCGATTCGCTTTGAAGCTTTTGCTCCTGAGGTTTAGACATAAAGGGAGGGTGATTCTGGTAATGAGATAGTTTACAATATGAGCATACCAAGGTTCTTTTGAAGTTAGAGCAAAGCTGAATTAGGAAAAGAATCACAAGTGACTTTAGAAGAATCTACTCCCTTTGTGTCATCCGGTAGCTTGCTCAAGTAATCGGCTACATCCTTAATCTCAATATCAAATACTTGGAGAAGCAAAGCCAACCTTATCAATCTAGGTTTAGACTGCTGTTTCTTGAGCAAGCAGCGAACAACTGCATGATCAATGAAAATTGTGACATGAGAATAGATATTGTCGGAACCTTTCTATAGCGAAACGACTGTAAAAAGCTCTATCTTTCTTGTTGTGTAGTTGACTTAGGCTGGATCCAATGTTTTCAAGGGATAGCCAATGACTCGTGAGAGCTTCTCCTCCTTTTGGTGCAACATAACTCCTACATCTAAGTTAGAAGCATCGCATGAAAGCTCAAAGGGTAAATTCTAATTAGGGGCGGTTAAAATAAGAGAAGAAATGAGTTTAGATTTCAACTCATCAAATGCAACTCTACAAGAATCATCAAACTTAACATTTTTTTTTTGGTACAAGCTTTGAAAGAGGTAATGCAATCTTGCTAAAATCTTTTATGACCAAAAAATAATCTTATATCTTTCACACAAACAGGATAAGGCAAAGACGATATGACCTCAATCTTAGCTTTATCGACTTCAATTCCGTTGCTGGAAATTAAATGTCCCAGCGTTATTTCTTCACTGACCATGACACTTTTCAAAATTTAAAATCAAATTCTTTTCAATGCATCTCTTCAAAATCTCATCAAGGCTAGCTTGACAATCATCAAATGAATCACCATAAACAGTGAAGTTATCCATAAAGATTTCCATGCATTCTTCCAAAAAAAATAGCCTTCATACAACGCTGAAATATCCCGGAGCGTTATATAATCCAAAAGGCATTTTTCGATAAGCAAATGTACCAAAAGGGCATGTAAAGATGGCCTTATTTTGGTCCTCCGCTGCAATGAGTACTTAAACCATCTAGGAAGCAGTAATGAGATTTGCAAGTCTTTCAAGCATTTGGTCAATGAATGGAAGAGTGAAATGACCTTTTTGTATGGCATCATTTCATTTTGCGTAATCTATACACACGCTAGAAATTTTGCACTCTTGTAGGAATGACTTCATTCCTATCATTTTTAACCACAATGACCCCACTCTTCTTAGGCACCACATGCATTGGACTAACCAACTCACTATGAGATTAGATAAATGATCCTCAAACTCTAGAGCTTGGTGATTTCTTTCTTAACCACAGGAAGAATGACAGAAAGTTTTCTTTTGGGTTGTCACACTAGTTCGGAACCTTCACAAAATAGAATCCTGTGTGCACAAATAGCCAGACTAATTCCTAGAATGTCTGCTAGGGAGTTGGCAAAAATGATAGGTAGTTACTCATTGGATTCAAGAAAAGCATAATTTGAAGTAGGGGGCAGTGGTTTAAATTCAAGGACAGTAAGAGAAGGAATCAATTTATGAAGTTCAAGGGACAATAAATTATTGCCCTGTAACTTCAAGTTGATCTATAGTAGCAACCACCTTAGATATTTTTTTTTGCATACCTGAATCATTATTGGACAAGTATCTCATGGTATGAAAAGAATTAAAAGTAGATAAGTCAAGAGATGTAACGGGTGGAGAATAATCCTTAGATTCAAGGTGTTTTTGCATCAATTGAGCAGGTGGAATAGCTGAGAGTGGTCTATCTTCCTAGTCTCCAATCAAGGCTGTTCTCCAGCTTCTTTGATTGCCACTTCAACATCTGCTTCCATGATACAAGAATCACCTGTAATACTAACAGAAAGCCCTTCTCCAAGGGCATCATCACTGACAATAGAAGGTATGGAATCAACTATTGTACAGTCAAGGCATGTCACGTTACTACCACAAGAACAAGTAAAAGGAAAAAAATAAGAATAAGAGATGAAAAAGAAGAAAAAGAGTCATCTTTATCAATAGAATCAAGTGAATAAAACTTTGAGCAAATGGAATCATCTTGCAATTCAAATTCAACACAAGCATCATCAACAGATATATCAATGGCATTAATACCCAAAAGAGAATAGTCTTCATAAGGATATTGATGGAGATCCAAGAGCTGAGATCTAATGAAGAATAATAATTTTTATTTTAGATATCTTATATTTCATTTATTAATTTAGTTTTTAGATTTAGTATTTTTTTTAATAAATCCTTTGGATATTTATTAGATAGTATTATCTTGTAAAATCCATTGGGGGTAGAATATCTAGGATATTGTTCTATTTTGATATTTTAAATCATATTAGGTTAGTAAGTTTCCCTATTTATAGACGCAGTTATATTTAGTTATTTGAAAAGTTAATGAATTAAGAAGTTTTCTTTAGCAAGTGTTAACTTGTGTTGAGTATTCGGGATAGAATACGGTTGGGTTGCAAAAGTCTGATCAACTTTTGTGGAGCCTTTTATAGCTAAGGATCTAGAGACAAGTTCCTCTAGGGTTTTAGCTGATCAAATCCTTAACATACGGGGTTAATCCGTATCATTTGGTATCAGAGCCTGGTTTGATCTATCACCCATAGGTCTCAAGCTGCCATGGCAAGAGTATCTGAAGATATCACACGAAAATTCATGTGATGAAGACTCACGACCAGTGACTCGCAGAGAATTTAATTCATTCATGAATGCTATACGAAAAGAATTTCAAAAGCTTAGTTTGAAGTTGATGGATGAACAAATGACATCATCTAATTCTATACGTTCTAGATATGAAGATAAAACGTACAAATATGACCACCGACGGTTAAGGAAGGAGAGACATTACTCTAATAGAGAAGATGATTTAAGAATCAAAGTAAATATTCCTTCTTTCTCAGGAAAGTCAAACCCAGATGAATACCTTGAGTGGGAATGAATGGTGGAGCAAGTTTTCAAACTTCATAATTATTCCGAGGAGAAAAAGGTAAAACTAGCTGCACTTGAATTTACTAATTATGCTAGTATTTGGTGGGATCAATTACAAATCAAAAGAAGGAATCTTGGAAAAGGCCCAATTCGAACTTGGGAAAAGATGAAGGCTTCCATGAGAAAACAATTTGTTCCAAGTCATTACTACAATGAGATAAAGCGTAAACTACAACATCTCCATTAAGGTTCTATGAACACAGCAGAGTATGACCATGAGATGGAACTCCTGATGATGAAAGTTAGGATAGAAGAAGATGAGGAGACCACTATGAATCGCTATATAGATGGCTTACGTCTGAAATTAGAGATGAGGTTGAGATGTACCACTTTATAGATAAAGAAGAGCTTATGTATAAGGTCTCTAAAATTGAAAAAAGATTAAAGGCTAGATGTGCTGGCGGTATCAGAGAAGAATTTAAGTCTACAGCTGAGCAAATGAAGGAGCCTAAATTAAAGAGCGTCATCACTAAAGGTATCTATGACAAAAATTCCTCTTCTAAATCTAATGAGATTCGTTGTTTTAAATGTCAAGGAATTGGGCACATGAAATCTCAATGGCCAAGTAAAAAGACCATATTCATTCATGATAATGGAGGATGTGCAAGTAAGTGCTCGAGTGAAAGTAATGATGATGATATGCCACTACTAGAAGATGTTATAGAAGGAGTTCAGCATGGAGAATTCCTAATGACAACACGTGCTTTAAATATACAACCAAAAGAAGATTATAAGAAAGAGCAGCGTGAGCACATTTTTCGTACTAGAGGAATTGTTCAAAATAAAATATGTAGTGTGGTCATTGATGGAGGAAGTTGCACCAATCTAGCTAGTATCCTACTTGTTGAAAAATTAAATCTCCCCACCTCAATGCACCCTAAACCATATATTATGCAATGGCTCAATGATAGTGGAAGTGCATGCATAACTAAGCAAGTGCTAGTCCCTTTCTCTATTGGAAGATATCAAGATGAGGTATTATGTGATATGGTACCCATGACGGCTAGCCATATCTTATTAGATCGTTCATGGCAATTTAATAAAAGAGCTCAACATGATGGTCACAAAAATCAATTCTATTTTCAATATAAAGGTAGCAACGTGAACTTGGTTCCTCTCAATCCAATTCAATCTTATAAAGACCAACTCCGTATTGGGAGATCCTTCAAGAAGAAAGGAAAAGCGCGTAGCGAAGATTCGAGCACGAATCTTTTCAAAGGAGGAGGGAATGATGGAGATCCAAGAGCTGAGATCTAATGAAGAATAATAATTTTTATTTTAGATATCTTATATTTCATTTATTAATTTAGTTTTTAGATTTAGTATTTTTTTTGAATAAATCCTTTGGATATTTATTAGATAATATTATCTTGTAAAATCCATTGGGGGTAGAATATCTAGGATATTGTTCTATTTTGATATTTTAAATCATATTAGGTTAATAAGTTTCCCTATTTATAGATCCAGTTATATTCAGTTATTTGATAAGTTAATGAATTAAGAAGTTTTCTTTAGCAAGTGTTAACTTGTGTTGAGTATTCGGAATAGAATACGGTTGGGTTGCAAAAGTCTGATCAACTTTTGTGAAGCCTTTTATAGCTAAGGATATAGAGATAAGTTCCTCTAGGGTTTTAGCTAATCAAATCCTTAATATACGAAGTTAATTCGTATCAGATATTTCACACCAAAGGTCTAGGGAGCCTTCATATGGGATTCTTAACTCTTTAAGAAGTCTGATGAGCCAAATCCCCTCACATACCCCAAGAGCCACGGCTCTCAATTCAGCTTCTGCACTGCTTCTGGATACAACTGTCTGTTTCTTGCTTCGCCAGGTTACAAGATTACCCCAAACATATGTGCAATAACCTGTTATCGATCTACGGTTATCTACAGATCTAGCATGA
>QFDD01001900.1:0-15478 GCA_006871305.1 Vachellia collinsii | reverse complement strand
AGACTCCTAACTGACCGCATGGGAATATAGAGCCTAGGGCTGCATGGGAATTGATTAGAACTTTTGCTTTAAACTAACAGCATGCAAACCCCAGGGAGCTCAAGGATCATAAAGCTAAAAGAGACCTGTTACTAGTAAAGCTTGCTCAAGATATTTCCAAATTAACAAGCACAATGGAAATTTTATGACCCACGAAGCATCAATCTCTAGCTGTGGTGGCTTCTACTTATGGGGATTGTAATTCTCCTATGCATCTCACAGCGAACTACCCTGGACAGGTTGAAGATGTCAATGCATTATACCAAGGACGAGATGGACAGTGCTCTCAAAGAGGCCCTTACTCCAACATTTACAACCCAGGGTGGAGAGATCACCCAAACTTCAAGTAGGGTGGGGGATCCAACAGACCAATCAATACCAAAGTGGGTAAGGATATCAGTTTCAACACGCTAATGCCTACACCAAACACTAACATGTCCTCCCAAACAGCCACCAAGGATGGATGAGACTTCGCAGCTTTTGAAAAGCATAGCGACTCATATGACTAACATTGAGGGGCGGATCAAGGAAAGTGATGATATATTTGCCTCTATCACTACCATTTTGCAAGGGATGCAAAAGGATAACTTAGATGTTAGCAAGAAAATGGAAGCGCTTACGCTCAAGAATAGTGAGATCACAAGCCACCTACGCAGCTTTCTAACATCGTCGCCGATATGCAAGCCAAGATTGGGGGCAATATTCCCTCTAACACAACAATAAATCCCAAATCCCTTAATGCTATCACCCTAAGAAGTGGGAAGACAGTTCATTTTGAGGACGAAAGAAGTGCAAACACTAAATCGCATTGATCAATGACTAGCCCTCCACTTTCCCCAACTGATTAGGGAAATCTAAAAGCTCCAAGGAAGAAGAACTCATGCTGAAGAGAAGAATGCAAGAGGAGGGAATCATTCAAGATGAAATCCATGTGCATGACCCTGAATCTAAATAGAAAGCCCAAGAGGACGACAGCACAGCAATAAGAGTAGCATATAAAGGCAAGCAAAGGGAAGAGAATACAGAATCTAGCAAGCAGGGAGCTTCAATGGTTGCAGGTAAGGAGGTAACTTCTAAGGACCTTCCTTTCCCTAAAGCCTTCTTTTGGGGTAAAAAGAAATCTGACTCTGAGTTTGCAAATGAAACTTATAACTTGTTTAACAAACTTGAAATTAATGTGCCTATGGTTCAATTTCTAAAAGGGAATCCTAAATATGTTAAGCTACCCAAAGAACTGTGTGATGACAAACAAAGATTTAGGTCCTTAGAATGAATCCAAGTCAGTGCCAATGTGTCCTCCCTCTTTAAGGTAGAATTACCAATGAAATGCCAAGACCCAGAATCCTACACCATCCCATGCACCATAGGGAAAGTTTACATAAAGGGGGCATTGTTGGATCTAGGGGCTGCAATTAATGCCATGCCTGGTGTAACAACGGCATTTCATAACCAGTTACTTAACTCAATAAACAGCAATTTCACAAGTAACTTTAACTATAAAAATTCTTAACTTATAAAATAGGTTAACTAACAAGATAGAATATTTCATATTATGCAAAACAATCATTAGCATCAAATCGATTGAACTAAAACTTTCAAATCCATTGCCAATATCAAATCGATAGCCTAATATCGACTAGTCCAGCATAAAACATATTCCTTCCAACAATCCATCGCAAAACATCATAGTGGATCTACCAAAATATTATAATAGTACCAATGATAGCCATCTAGCCTTCTAATAGTAATTCAACAAAAATATGAGTCTAAGTATCTCAATTAAGGGTATAACAAAATATGAGTCCTATAATGGTGGCAATATACATCAATGCATCACATATAACAAAGGAGGAGGCTATACAACAATTATAGCACAACTTAAGTCTCCGGAGCCTTCCTAAAAGTCTTAGCACGGGAGCTATCACCTAAAAAATGTTAATAGCAAAGGGTGAGACAAAAGTCTCAGCAACCAGCAATCCAACTCAAAAGGCATACCAGCGAGTGCCGATGAGAGATAAAGAATCAATTGCATATAAAGATAACTTCTTAAGTCATACTCAATTCTTCAAACAATCATCTCTATTCACATTTAATAATACACACACACATCAACGTTATCATCATAGATATATCACAATGATCATAAGAGTCACATGAATCAATAATAACATGATCACTTTTCTTAAACAATGAGTCTCTCTTATAACTCCCCCACCTTATTTCCTCTGACCGAACCCATGGGCTAGTGCTATTCCATATGACTGGTAGCCACCTTAAAGAGCTCACCGTTCAAGTGATGTGGGCTGGCCAGATCCACAGAGCACAAGTCCGGACCTCAGGTTCTCCCCTCAACATCAATGAGGTGTCATGCGCCCTCGTAGCACAATGGGCCTAGGATCATCCAGTGTACATTTGGAAGTCCTCCATCCTTGTTTCCTCTTTAAGCATGCTAAATATTCAACCCCTTATTTCCTCTTTAGTAACCTCCATTTCATAACAACATCCACCTCTCCCAATATCACAATAATTATGACACACATAATTTGTCATCAACATTTGTATATATACATATGAATACTCACAACACTTTCCAACCAATAATTTCATTCTCAAAGGTCGTAGTCGAATTACCAGAATATTTATCAAGAAGCATTTGCAAACATTGCCATTATAATATATCTACTCTTTAACTCCAAATTTCACAATACGTTTTTCAATATTATTAATGTAAGATTTATCACATAATAATATTTTTATGAAAATAAATTCAAAATCACTCACGAACATGTCCCAAGCATGTATAATAAGTGGAAAGTGATTACCTCACGCCAAAGCAAGGGTACACTACCACAACAATCCACAGTCCAAAGCTCAAATCACCAAATATAGTCAATCTACACAATTAATTTAATTACATATTAATATAATACTACGAAAACAAAAACATATGACTTTAAATAAAATTCACTTCCTATTTAAATTTTAAGTCATCTAATAATTTCCCACTTACAATCATAATTCGAACTATCTATCCCATTCACACTTTTATATCCTCCAATAGCTCTATTCCTCCTGTCAAAATTATAACCAAAAAATAATTTCTTCCACCCCCAAAAGAATTCCCAACAAAAATCACATAAATCAAAGATCATCAATTCTTAATGTTAAAAAAAATCACATTTCTCATTTCCATAAATTATTTCTCTTTATTGAAATCACAAAAATATAATTATTCACTCAATCCTTTCAAGAATACCAAATTTCAACACTTAAAGTTCCTCCAAAAACTCCTAATATTTTTATCTCATCATAAACCATAAATCCAAACCAATCAATAATTAATGTAGGGTCCTATATACTAAAATAAATTATAAAACTCAAATTTAATGCGTACAAAAAAATCATATAATCCCAAATAATAATCTGACTATCTAAAAAATTATTTAAAATTCTCAAATCAACCAATAAATAAAACTAAACCGATTAAAATGTTCCACTATTTTAGCTTTACAATTCTATAGTTTTATATTGTCAAAACTCAAAACTTGGTACAAACCCTAACCCAGAAATTTGCTCTATCCTTCGAATAAATTACACTGTTAGATAGATCTAAAGGAATAGAACAACTTTCATGAAAGAAGTTTAATGATTAGGAGATGTTTTACTCACCAAAATGAACTCCAAAGCTTAAGCTCGGCGTAAAAATGGCGGAAGAAGCGAGAGAGAAGGAGACGCCGACACAGGGGTGAGAGAAAACGCGTATTGTCTGACAGTATCACTATTTTAATACAATTTTGGCTAAAATTACCACTTGAGCCCCATGTTTTCCATGTTTTCCGTTTTCTCCCCCCTTTTTTTAATTTTTTTTAATCATATATTCTCATTTATTTTAAAATAACAAAATATATATTTGGTTGAATCCATATTACGCAAATAACTATAGGATAAATTTGAATTATTATAAAATAAATATTCTCTAATGATAATTTTAGAAATAAAATTTTAGAATGTTACACCTGGTCCTTTATTCAGCCCTAGGTATCAATGGCCTCAAGGACACCAGTGTGGTTCTTTAATTAGCGGATCAGTCCATTAGGTATCCCAAGGGAATCATAGAAGACATCCTAGTTCAAGTTAAGGACCTAGTATTCCCCGCTGATTCCTATGTGCTGGACATGTCCAATGAAGTAGTTAACGAAAGCACCCTCATCTTAGGGAGACCCTTTCTCCAAACCTCTAAAACTATCATAAGCATGAAACATAGTTGTATCATAATGGAGGTAGGGGAGCATGTGGTCACATTCAACATGAATGAGGCCACTTGGTACCCCTTCAATAATGCCATTTTTATGGGTTTGAATTCCATTGATTTAGCTATAGAGCAAATTAGGGATGAGTATGAAATGAATAGGCATGATGATTGTCACATGAATTCACCTAAATTGCTTGATGCCTCTTCTGAGCTTCTTAAGTCTTTAGATCATGATTTATCACTGAGTGCATATGATGCATATTTTGACTCCCTGCCATCTATTTATTCATTTTCTAATTCTTGTGGCCATGGCGTGTCATGTAACAATCCTCTTGAAATAGACAACATGCTTTCTGTACCTCAAGGACTTTCTTTCTCTCTTGATTTAGAATCGTTGCCTACATGCGCAAATGACATTGCTTGTAGCAAGGATATTCCAGTTTGTTCTGCAGGGTGTCTAGGTGATGAAAAGGCAATAAATAGAGCTGAGCCAGAAAACACAAGCACCAACTACCAAGAAGTTCCCTCGGTACACTTTAGGTCGTGACGTGTGGGACAACAAGTCACGACATATGAATCCACCTATCAAGAAGACCTTGGTACACTTTGAGTCGCAACATGGAGAAATAAAGTCACAACCTAGAAACCCTGAAGCAGCATCTCAGCCTCAAACCATTCCTGCTACAGTGGTTGACGATGTGGTTGAAGGGCCACACCCTTCCCCTACCATTTCCATTCCCACACACTCTAAAATTACACCTCTTACCTTGTGTTTCTTGAATGAACTAATATTCAATGGTGATGTAGGTGTAAAGACGCAATCACTTGTGGAAGTCGCTTCTATGAATCAACACGAGACTGACGTAGCATGCCAAGAAGATGAAGCTGCTAAAGCAATTCAACATGATATGGATAAGTGCATACATCAAGAGTCCTTAAAGGGAAGTATTTCAAACTCCACTGATAGGTAAAAGTTGATTCCCTCTATTGTGCTACCCCCCCACCTTAGAACTTAAGGAACTACCTCCTAACTTGAAATATGCTTACCTGAGCACTGAAAATAAACTACCTGTTATAATTTCGAATTCTTTGTTTGAAAGTGAAAAGACTAGTTTGCTGGGTGTCTTAAGGAAGAATAGGGAGGCTCTGGGGTGGCAATTGTTGGGTAATATTATGATTGCTCTTCTGGAGCCTTCAATTAATTTTATATTACCCGTTATAATATTGATGTTTGCACTTCTTATTCTTATGTGAGAAAGCTATGTTTTATCTGTAAGTATAGTGTGTGTTGTTGCACTGTCTACGAGGCATGTATCTTCATTCTTATGTCTAATGATTGAAACATCCATAATCTTCAAAAGAAAAAGAATGTATTAAAGCAAAGTTGAAATACATAATAAAAAATAATGCCTTCATTACATATGAAAAGGGAATGAAAGTGAAGCATAAAATAATTTCGAAAAACATGATTAAATATTAACTAAAACATTGTTATTATACTAGCTTCCAATCAAACTCATTTAATCATGATTCTTGAATAAATCAGTCACCTCTAAGTGCGTCATAGTATCAAGGCTATTAATATCATCTTGGAGTATGACATCATCATTTGTGTATGCTTCATTATCATTTGGAAAAGCCAAATTTGCTTCCACATTATTCACACTCCTTTTTTTGGAGGCTTGATAAAATTTTGCTAAGTGCTTAGGCGTACGACACAGATGTGACCAATGCCTCTTCATACCACATTGATAATATTCTCAACAACTTTTAGAGGACCATTCTTGTCCTTTTTCTGCCCATCATTATGGTTCTTTATTGGATTGGTATTATTAGTACTTCTACCTCCATGATAATGATAATTACCACGGCCTCAACCGCATCCATGCCCACGTCCACGACCATGAGCATGATAATTATGACGTATGCTCACATTCACTTCAGGAAATGGAGCAGATCCAATGGGATGAATCTCATAATTTTTCATCAAGAGTTCATTATTTTGTTCGATCACCAACACACATGATATTAATTCAGAATACTTTTTAAAACCTTCATCTCAATATTGAGGTAAGGGGAAAATAATGATGAGGGGATTTTCCTTAAACTCTTTCCATGTCATGTCAACACCTTCATCAAGTTTCATGCCTTCCTACGATTGTTGGGTTGCTCTTTGTAGAAGTTGCTCCACAAGTTGTACTCCTTGCTGAGAAGAGCAATCAACAACCTAGAAAATCTTCTCTGGTAGTTTTAGCCATTCCACTATTTCTATCGAGTCTTGTTTTCCCTTAAACATAGGAAGATTTAGGGTGCATTTGGTTTGATGGGAGGGGAAGGAAGGGAAGGGAAAATGCTCTCATCCCCTGATTTGGTTTAAACTTTTGAAGGGGAGGGGAGCTCAAATCTACAGTTCCCTCTCCTCCTAAACTCCTATTTTGGCTCCCTTCTGAATTGGGGTTTTTTGAAGGGAAGCAAAACTTTTTGACAAGTTTACCTTTTCAATTTTTCTATTATTCCATTAATGTCCTTAAGAAAAAAATATTATTATAATTAAAAAATACTGTAATAATATAAAAATTAAAAATTATCATAATAAAAATATATCATTATAAAAATAATTAAAAATATTAATTATATAATTCAATTAAAAATATATTATAAAATAAGTCAAAATTTAAAAAATATATTATTATAAAATTAACTTGTAAAACATACGTTATTATGAATAAAAATATATGTTAACAAAATAAATAATAAATAAAAATATATTATCCTTAAATAAATTAAAAATAAAAATCATAAAGTTATAATTAAAACTTATATTATAAAAATTAATTAAAAATAAAAAATATCATTATTTTTCAAAATATAATATTACATTCCTTGTAAATAAAAATATTAATACATTAATTAATATTAATGTATAAATTAATTTATATAAATATAAATAAAAACTATAAATTATTATATAAGTGTAAAATAGTAAATTATTACCACTCATTTCCTCCCTCCCCTCATAAACCAAACAAGGGCCATTAAAAATACCCTTAATGCTAGCTCATTCTGATGCCTTTTTTTTTCCTCTCATGTCAATGCCCATTTCTAAATCCCTCAACGCCCGCAAGAGAGCATCATTATTTTAGGGAGGTGCATCTAGACATGGAACTGGAGTTGAGTTTGTCTATGTTCACCATTCTCCCCTCCTATATATATAATAATGCAAAAATGCTAGGTAAGCTAAACAAAACGAAAACAAGTTGTAATTCTAAATAAAGGGAAGTGCACATGTTAGAATATTTAAATTGTCATGATCTCTAAAAGTTTCAAGAAATCAAACTTTTGAAAAATCACTCAATAAATTAATTAACAAACGGCCACAGAACATTGTGGCTTTGATACAAAAAATGTAACACCTTATTTAACAATCAATATACTTAGTTAAAATATTCAATATGAAAAACTAATAAGGATTTCAATGTTCAAAAATATTCAATATGAGAAACTAATAAGGATTTCAATGTTCTAATCCATAAACCATCTACAAGGTGTTTTCCAATCAGCAAGCACTTCATGATATAAATTTAAAATCTCTCAAAAATTTGAAATAACAAACTGAAACAAAACAAAAAGTCTTAGGGCCATGAAAAATAAATAAGAAATAACATGTGCTTGAGGAGCATAAAGAGACATCAAAGCTCACTCCTGAGGTGCCTTCCTTGCTCTCCTACTAGGTCCATCATCTGAAAATGTTAACATAAAAGAATGAGAATGATTCCACCTGAAGAACAAATCTGATGCTGCAGAACCAAAATCCAAAACCCCTTTCCCTCTGAACTCCTCAAAGGGTACGGGCACAGCCTTCATCTAAATCTTTATCCTCAACAAGAAGATGATGAACAACAACAAAAACTCCTCCTCTTCCTCCTACTCAAACCCAGAAAACGAACAAGACGAAACCTTTCTTGATTTTTTTTTCCTCGAGAAAATAACTGGCTCTTTCAGCAAGCGACAATACCATAGGAAAACACTGTAGAAGGGGCTCTGACAAGCGCGGTCAACTATGCAAAGGTGATGGCATACCAAATGCTGAAAGAAATCCTCATACAATTTTCTCCTCGTTAGCCCATAAAAAATGCAAATGACATGACATATATCCACTAACTAAAAAATATAATATTTTTAAAAGCCAAGTAAAATAAATTGTATTTCCGTTCATAAAATAAATCATCACATATGTATCCATGCTCATCTAGAAAAGAGCTACACATCAATTACAAATACATATCAGATTATAAGGCAATAAGCATGCTTGAAAAGATCGAACCAAAATTTCTAGGTGTTTGATCACACACAATTAAGGTTGATTCCTTATAATTAACAATAATTTAATCTTTTTAATAATAATAATAATAATAATTAATTGAATTACAAATAAATTAAATTATGGCATCACTTCACATATATACACATAATTCAATCCCTATAATAATGAATTTGAAATATCACTCAAAGGTATTCTAGAGTGACTCTTATATAATCTAAAGCATTAAGATATATGTCTACTAGAATTTTATATTATATGTATACACACTTACTTGTTACCATAAGTCATATTTTTCTGTACGGGGGTTTAAGATCTATTTGAGAATAAAAGCAAATTTAATATAAAATATTATATTCAAGTGTGAAAGGCTAACTAATACTATATATTGAAAGAAAAGATTGCACGTGGATTGATTCGAGACCGTGAGGAAAGAAAGTCAAAATTCATTCAAAATCTCGTGCAAAAGATGAAAGAGCGAGAGCAGTATGTCACGGGGTTGTTTGTATCCACAACAACCGTGCGGCACTTAGCTCGATCTTTCACCCAAACTCGAACTAAGTCAGCCTTCCCAAGTAACCTGAACAAGCTCACAAGTAAGAAGCACAAGACTAGAGAGAGAAACTAGAGAGAGAAGGAGCTTGAGAGAATGTTTTTCTATTGCTTGAATGGATCCTTGAATGGATTATTTATAAATGATCCCCTTGGGGGTATTTATACTACTCCATTCCTCAATCTAACGGCCGATATGTAAATCCACCTACTCCCACCTACTCAATGGATGGTGGAGATATACTTGATCTAACGGCCCAAATGCAAATCCACCTACTCCCACCTACTCAATGGATGGTGGAGATCTACTTGATCTGACGGCCCAAATGCAAATCCACCTACTCCCACCTACTCAATGGACGGTGGATATCTATTTGATCTAATGGCCAATAACCTCTCAAAAAAATATCTATGTACACATGGGAAGACCGTGACATTCTCCCCCACCGGACTCCTTGACATCCTCGTCAAGTCTTCGGCATCTGATACGCCTCAATCTGGTCCTTGAACTGCCACAAGTCTGCTTCCTTCTCCCAATTGGCTTCGTTCTCGGGGCAGTCCCTTCCATTTGATGAGAAATTCCTTATGTGGAGGAATTCCTCGTTGGCCTATGAGTCTTTCGGCCATAATCTCTTCAATCTCCCGCTCAAAGGAAGTGATCATGACTGGTGGTGCTCTCTTGGATTGTCCACGACTCGGTTCCTCCTTGTATGCCACCAAATAGGCTTCTTCACCTTTCTTGATTCCCTTAGCTACTTGCATGGCAGACACTATGCTGGAACCAACTGGAATGCGGTCAACAGTCACCTTGTGGTCTTGGCCACCACTTCGGAACTGTATGCACCCATCATCCGTAAGAGTAAAGGGCAAGACTCTCTCCATGAAGTCAAGCCCAAGCACCATCTTGTAATCTTTCAAGGGCACAACATTCAAGTCAACTGTGCCCACCCACGTCCCCATCTGGATAGGGACACTTCTTGCGACACCGACTAAAGGCTTGGCTGGATGATCTGCAGACTTCATCCATCTAGGCTCCTTTGAGAAATTCAACCCCAATTTCTCAGCCTCATTACGTGCCACAAGATTTTGATTTGCTCCTCCATCGAGCAAAGCCTTGGTGCGGACTCCATTCACCACCGCATCCACATACACAAGGGTTTTGCAGGGCCGTACTACGGATTTGGCCTTGGCAACCTCTGCCTTCGGGACATCACTTGGTTTAGCCTGGACCGCATTAATGACGCGCATCGAACTCAAATGCACGTTCTCCTCTGGCTGCGTCGTCCCTTCATACGAGGAGATCATGGCATTTAACTTGCCACGATTAGGGCAGTCCTTCACCAGATACGGACCACCACACAGGAAGCAATCACGTCTCCACCGGTGTTGCTCCTTGCCCGCCTCACCTTGCTTGTCCTTCCCCTTGAAGGACTTGCTGCCTTTGTGGAGCTTCTCTCCCCCACCTTTGCCGAAGGTGCCCTTCTTGCCTTTCTCCTTCTTTTGCGAGTCCCTTGAGAACTCGATGAGAGATTCGGCTACCGCGATGGCACTTGTAAGGTCCTGGACGCCACGCTGCTTAAGCTCCTGTTCCGCCCAATGTTGTAATCCATCGAGGAAGTACAACAAGCGGTTCTTATCGGACAGATCGGGGATCTCAAGCATTAAGGATGAGTACTCCCGTATGTACTCCTTCAACGAACCAGTATGCTTGAGTCCACGGAGCTTCTTCATCGCTAACTCTTCAGCATTTTCAGGATAGAATTGCTTCTTCAACTCCTCCGTGAATGCTGCATAGTTGGGGATCTGGACCAAGCCTCTCTCCATCTCGGCATACCGTCGCCTCCACCAAAGCGCCGCATCATGCTCTAGATAGAGAGTGGCTGTATTGATCTTCTTTTGCTCCTCCCCAATATTCATGGCCTCCATGTACCGTTGCACATGCCATAAGAAATTGTCCAACTCCTTCGCATCACGTTTGCCACCGAACTTTGGTGGTTCGGGGACTTTAAGCTTGGGAGTTGTACTTGTCGATGCACCTGTTGCAATCGCAGCTTTACATAAGGTGAGATTAGTTCTTAACTCAACCAGCTCATTCTTGAGGGACTGGATCTCCGCATTTGTAGCACTACGATAATCTTCCATCGATTTGTGCATGGTGTTGATGAAGGAATTGAATGCTCCCAGCATCCGGCCCTCAAGCTCCTTCAAGCTGTCTTCCTTCTCCTCTTGCTCAGTGAGGACATCCCCCATAGCCAACTCAAGTTTGGCTAGCCTCACCTCGAAGGCTTCCATAACGTCCGTAGAGACAGACTCCACCGTGGTCGTCTCTTTGGACCTCCCCTTCTGTTTCTTCGACGGACCACGGGCTTCCCCTCACCCATGTTCCTCTTGTACTTCGGTGGTGTGGCTTGGTTCGGCGTCCTTGCTAGACATGATTACGAAATCTCCTGTTCGTAACCTTGGCTCTGATACCAACTGTCACGGGGTTGTTTGCATCCACAACAACCGTGCGGCACTTAGCTCGATCTTTCACCCAAACTCGAACTAAGTCAGCCTTCCCAAGTAATCTGAACAAGCTCACAAGTAAGAAGCACAAGACTAGAGAGAGAAACTAGAGAGAGAAGGAGCTTGAGAGAATGCTTCTCTATTTCTTGAATGGATCCTTGAATGGATTATTTACAAATGATCCCCTTGGGGGTATTTATACTACTCCATTCCTCAATCTAACGGCCGATATGTAAATCCACCTACTCCCACCTACTCAATGGATGGTGGAGATATACTTGATCTAACGGCCCAAATGCAAATCGACCTACTCCCACCTACTCAATGGATGGTGGAGATCTACTTGATCTAACGGCTCAAATGCAAATCCACCTACTCCCACCTACTCAATGGACGGTGGAGATCTACTTGATCTAACGGCCCAAATGCAAATCCACCTACTCCCACCTACTTAATGGACGGTGGAGATCTATTTGATCTAATGGCCAATAACCTTTCAAAAAAATATCTATGTACACATGGGAAGACCGTGATAAGTAGCATACTAAAAGAAAGAAGAAAAGATGACTACCACCTTATAAGGACAAATTTGTCATGGAAAGAGGGTGGTTAGGATTGTACATATATCACATAGCAAAATAAATGATAAAGAAAATGGAAGGTAGATTGGTAAGACAAGGCGACAAAGTAATAAATGGAGAAGATTGAAGATATAAGATGACATTTGTGACAAGTCGACATAAGAAAGAAAGGAGAGAAAAAAAGGAAACCTATGATGGGCAAGCTTGACATCAGCAATGGGGAGTGGCAGTAAGAAGAAAATGAGGATTTATAGGAGTGGGTGGGTCTAAGGTTTGAACTCTACTCCTAAAAAAATATTTAATTATTTTTTTAAAATAGTTTCAATAATAATATTTTCTTTAATTCATTATTTTCTTGGTATCATTTATTATTATATTATTTGCTAAAAACTATTTTATTATTATTTTTTACAACACTCCTCATAATTTATTTCATACAATTAATATATATATATCCGAGGCCATAATTTAACTCTCTAAATCCTAAAAATTTATGATGTTACAAAAGGAGGCATAATTGAAAACTTATTACATTTAAAAATAGAGTTAACAAATTTTATTTTTTTAACTAAATGAAATATTTTAGGAGTCACTTAGAAATGACCATCTCCCATTTTTAATATAAGAGATGTATAACGAGTTTACATTAATCCTAATATAAAATATTGACCTACTTTATCTTTCTAATTTATAATGTTCTCTTTAAACTATTTCTTTTTAATTGCATATATTAAGATGTTTCATTACAAGATAATTCCAATGTATATGATAAGGAGAAAACTTAGATCAATTGTTATTTATATTCATTGTGTTAACATCTCCAAATACACTGGTTATGTATCCTATCTTTTTTAGTGTATTTATATTTAAAAAATAGTACGCATTCCAATGTATAATTGAAGAATTTGATGTGATGTGTATAAGGATCTTGACTAAAGTATGATCATATGATTAATAAGTGTATTTTACAAAATTCAACACTCATTTATTATACATAAATAAATAACTTTCTTAATATCCTCCAATTAATTATCAA
This sequence comes from Vachellia collinsii, assembly GCA_006871305.1. Lineage (NCBI taxonomy): Eukaryota > Viridiplantae > Streptophyta > Magnoliopsida > Fabales > Fabaceae > Vachellia > Vachellia collinsii. The sequence continues at coordinate 2,192 of QFDD01001900.1, read as the reverse complement.
TCTCTTATATTAAAAATTACTACTTCTCTAATTCTATTTATAGGATAGAGATATGGTTTTATTTGATCCTATTAATAAATTATTTCATTAAATTTTTTATGTAAAGGTACAATTTACTCTTTATTTATTATGTATTGACTTTACTCTGATATGTTGAATAATAAATAGAGATAAAGTTTAAAAATTGTTAAATTTTAACATAAATTTAATGCGATCTAATATTTTTTAATCTATATAAAACATATTAAAAGCAATTTATAAATAAAAATTAAAGGGCATATAATAATAACATATTAACTGCTAAAAAAAATTGCCTCTCCACATGTTCATCGCTGGCTCCGTCATGGTCGACAGTACAACGTCCAGGGGGACCATTCCGTGAGAAGCAGCTACTGACACACCATGAAGTCTCCCCAGGGATATGATTGCTTCGATTATTCAGTATGGCAATAATTATGTAGTCTCTTGTCAACGTTAGATAGCTAATTTCTAATAATAAGATAAAATTAAATTTAAATTCCTGAAAAAGGAAAAAAAAAAAAAAGCACATCAATATCTGTTCAAACACAAGAACTCTTTCATTTTTGTTAAAAGAAATAGCCATATTGATTCATATACAGTTATTAATATAAAAGTTTTTATTGCAATTCAACTATTTAAGTTAGACAGTCCAATCTTACGTACAGATTTGCAATTATTAGACAGTCCCATCTTACGTACAGATTATTATTATTGTTAGTTGTAAACATAAAATAACAAATTCTAATATAAAAGATAATGAATGATTTATACTCTCATCTAACATTGTGATTTAACATTGTGATTGGCAGGGTTTGTTTAGCAATCATTTAAAAAGTATTTTTATGTAAGTTGAGATAAAAATTATTTCACATACTTACCATGGATTGCATAAAATCACTCTAAAAAGCTATTCCCAAACATATTTAGTAATTAAGGCGTTGTATGTGGAGTTAGTCATGAAACGCGTTTAGTCGAAGGAGTTTTTCTAGGTGTTCACACTTTTCCAAGGAAAGTGCATGGAAATCTATAGCACTCGTTATGTGCAGCTATCTATCTATTTTCCCAATTTGCACAATCATTTATTTTCTTTCATTCTTTAAAAATGCGTCAGTAATTATTACAGCACTTACTACTAATGCCTCTAATGGGACTATTTACACGAACTTGCATTTTTTTTTTTCACCAGTCAAGAGTCTTCGAAGTGCTCTTGAATTTGAAACTAATATTGATGGCTTGACAGCATTAAGGTTAAAGTCATCCAAACAAGTGTATTTCTTGGATTCAAACTTCTATTCTCTTATACATGTGAGACTGCTTATCATATTAGCAAACAACTTCTTGTTAGTAACTTGCATTATATATGATTGGTTAACATTTTAGAGAAAAAAAAAATAAAATGTCACATTCAATTGGAAGATCCCATTGACAAAAATAAACAAAAAGAAGAGGAAGAGATTACACACACCAACGCGCACACTAGAATTATCGGTGATAAAAAAGTGGTTTTTATTTCATCTGATTCTTACAAACATAAGCTTGGACAAAAGTCATACCGTGTAATGTGATTTATATTTAAATTGATTTTTATAAAAGAAAAAAAAAAGTGGGATCCAACATATAATTTCTTCTCTCCACTTTCCATAGCCGAAATTTCTCTCTCCACGGTTGAAAAAAAAAATCAAAATCAACAAATTTTTGCTTCAATTTTACCAAGGATTTTTATGCAAAAAACTAAATTAACCTACCGCCAATATAAACACATTAAAAAAAGTAGAAAGTCAGTTTGACGGTTGATGAGATACATATTTAGACCTCTAAACATGATTCCGAACACACTCTAATTAAATCCCATTTCGTAGGATCTCATACTAATTCCCCCTCCCTTTGTTTTCTGAGGGCACAATTGTAATTCCCTATCCTTCTAATGATCAAGTGTGTGTCTATATATATAGACACGCACATTTGAGCTCTTTCATCATTTTAGAAAGGAAATTAAATAAGCACAAAGAAATATGTTGCCGTACAAGACGCTTGAAGAAGCAGAAGAAGCAATAGGGAGAGGGCTGAGTTTCGCAGAGAGAGTTTGGTTGAAATACTCAGCCAACAAATCGGACTTCCTTCTTCACTGCCACAACATTGTGTTCTTATGCTTCTTTTACTCTCTGGCTTCT
>QFDD01001899.1:0-16346 GCA_006871305.1 Vachellia collinsii | reverse complement strand
AAACCATAAGTTAAGTAACACAAATATGCAATTTGATATGATAAACCAGAAGTTTACTCATACAAACATATGTACATTATTCTCCTTCTTGTTTTCTTTTGTCTTATTGTTTGTAACTTTTTCATTTTTTCCACGATGGTGAAGTCATCCATTAAAAGCAAAATGTTTTCAGTGTGGCTTTGAGGAGACAATGATTTATTGTTATGGCTTAAAGTCAATTCTAAAGTCATCTTCCCTATAAGCCTATTAAAAAAAACCGGTTGGGGATGCATTTATGATCTAATGACAAATGATACATAATGGGACAAGGGGGTGTGACCTTATGTGATGGAACTGGAGACTTACAAAAACCTACGACCTCACCTATAAACTTTTCACATTGGCCTCATTAATACTTGAACACTCCCCCAACTCCTCTTAGGGCCAATTCTTAAACAACATAAATACGAGACACATTTATATATTTACAATGAATATTGTTCACTCACCACATCAATATTTATGCCATAATATTGTTCTATTAGTACTCTATAGATACATTATTGATAGAGTGCTCTATTACATATGTTGTTCTATTGTACTATTTATTTTTCTGCATCCAATTGTTATTCACTAATTTTTTTAAACACAATTTTAATTTTTGTTGCTGCTGTTTTTTTTAGTTGAAACCATGGCAAATCTTACCAAACTTGAATTTACCGCTCTCGATATTAGCGGAAAGAATTACTTATCCTGGGTGTTGGATGCAAAAATCCACCTAAATGCAAATGGTTTGGGAGATACCATTTTACCTAAAAAGGAAGTGACTGGCCAAAATAAGGCCAAGGCTATGATATTTCTACGCCACCATATCCACGAAGGGCTAAAAGCTGAATATTTAACAGTGAAAGATCCATTAGAGCTATGGAATAATCTAAAAGAAAGGTATGATCACCAAAAAACGGTGATTTTGCCTAAAGCTCGTTATAAATGGATCCACTTAAGGCTACAGGATTTTAAAACTATGAGTGAATATATAATTTAGCAATTTTCAAAATAAGTTCTCAACTAAAATTATGTGGTGAGAAAATCACTGATGAGGACTAATTAGAAAAAATCTTTTTAACGTTTCACTCTTCAAATGTGCTCCTGCTGTAGCAGTATCGTGAAAGGGGTTTTAAAAGGTGTTTTGAATTAATTTCATGTCTACTTGTGGTCGAGCAGAATAATGAATTATTGATGAAAAATCATGAGATCCGCCCTACTGGGTCCACCTCATTCCCTAATGTGAATGTGGCTGCACGTGATAATTACCGTGGTCGTGGTCGCAGTTGTAGTCATGGATGTGGACGTGGTAAAGGCTGTGGTAATTACCATTATCATGGTGGTGGGAGTCACAATTTTAATCCCAATGCCTGCCACAAGAAGAAAAATAATGAAGTTCAGAAAAAGGATATAGGCGGCCCTTCCAAAACTGTGGAAAATAAATGTTATCGGTGTGGTACGAAGGGGCACTGGTCACGAACCTGTCATACGCCAGAGCATCTAGCAAACCTTTATGAAGCCTCCATGAAAAGGAAGCTAATTGAAGCAAATGATGTTGAGGCAAAGTTTGCATATAAGCATGATGGTGATGATGAGCTAGATGATTTTAATGACCTTGAGCCTATGTCACATTTGGATGTGGCAGATTTCTTTAAAAGTAATAATTAAACAAGTTTGATTTGATAATGTCCTAGGTTGTATTTTATGTGTTTTTCCATCGTATGATTTTACAATAAATAATTGCTTATAACATCTTTTAGTTTTTATTAAGAATATATTTTAATGCATTTTCTTTATTTTGATGGAGAATATGGATATACTCATTCCTCCTATTGGACATAAGAATGAAGATACATGCCTCATAGTCTGTGCAACAACACACACTATACTTAAAGATAAAAGATGGTTTTCTCATCTAGCAATAAGAAATGTAAGCATCAATACTATAGTGGGTAATGCAAAATTAATTGAAGGCTCCAGAAGAGCAATCATAATATTACCTAAAGGGACAAAATTTGTGATTGATGATGCTTTATATTCCTCCAAGTCTCGAAGAAATTTGTTGAGCTTTATGTTAGGATATGATTTGATCAACAAGGGGGGTGAATTGGTCTAATTAAATTTTCGCAAGCTTTTGAAAATAAAATAGAGTGTGAAGAAAAGTGAACACAGAGATTTATCCTGGTTCGGTCCACTTGACTTACGTCCAATTCTCAGAATCCTCTGAGCTTTGCAAATCCACTAATCAATAAATATTACAACAGCACAGAAGGAAGATTCTCCCCCTTCCTAACTCAATTCAACCCACTGACACTTTGCTCGTGTCTTTTCCCACTCAAGATTTTCTTATTCTCACAGAATCAATGTTTGTATAAGAATATTCTCCTTTCTGAGAATTAAATGATGAACACTGAAGCACTTATGACTGAGAGAATGAAAACAGAGGAGGTACATGAAGAACAATAAATTTGATTTCCAGTAGTTGCATTCTCTGTCTTCTGAACTTGAATGCTTCTCCTTTTATAGTTGGGAAGTACTAATTATCCATTAGAAACATTTAAGTTTTCGTTACTCTCATCTTCATCGTTCAACTTCTTGTATTAAATACTTCTGACACGAGGTATGGTTGTCTTTGTGATTTTGTCTGATGAATCCTTTTCTGACGAGGCAATCAGACGTTCCATACTCTGTTAATCATTAAAATAAATGAGCATTTATGAGGGCAGATGAGATTCAAATAAATGTGGCATGAAGAAGGAAAGATTTGAGATTAACGAAAAGCTTCTGACACGCTTAAACACTGTCAGTAAAAGTAAACTCGAGTGATAGACAACAAAACTCGTGTGTTTAAAGAAATAACAGTGAAGAATTCAGAACACTTTTGTTAATACTCAAGTTTTATAGATAAAGCTTGAAAGTTTTCTCATAACTCGAGTGATTATAGGGAAACTCGAGTGATTGGAAGTATATTTGACACAATACTTTCAATATTCATCGAGTTCTACTAAAAATTTCTGTAAGCTAAAACATTTTATGTTTTTTGATACTCGAGTTTCATACTCTAAAACTTCAAGTTCTAAGTATTTGAAATCATAAGTTTCATTGCTACTCGAGTTTCATTGGAAGTTTTTAGTTTAAAACAAGTTCACACCTTGAAACTCGAGTTTTGGCTCTCAGAACTTTTGTTTTAAAACTTTTGTTAAAACTTCAAGTTCTGAAAGAAGTTTTGTTTTCAGAAAGTTTTGTAGGTCTCTATTTTCATCACAAAGAACAGAGTACATTTTATGCCAAGCAAAACTCGAGTTCTGGAACGAGTTCTGATGATTCACAAAAGAAAGAGTTGCGAAACTCGAGTTTCATGTGAAGAAAACTCAAGTTTGGACGAGCTTTTGAAGCAAAAATGGGTTGGAGATCATGAGACTCGAGTTTGATGTTCAAAACTCGAGTTCTATTGAGTATTTCTTGACTTAAACTCGATGGAGGAAGAAAGTTTGTTCGAAACTCGAGTTATGGGAAGCCAAAACTCGAGTTCCAGAAGCTCCAGTGGCACAACTCTCAACAAAACTCAAGTTTCTTAAGGAGTTCAGGTAAAACTCGAGTTTACAGAGAACAAAACTCAAGTTATGGTAAGTTTTTATATTTCAGGGTCCTGAAACTCGAGTTTTGTCTAAGCAAAATTCGAGTTATGGCAAGTCTGTTCATACTCAGGACCCTGAGACTCGAGTTTGGTTGAACAAAACTCGAGTTCTCAAGTGCTTGTTCATCTTGGACCCTGAAACTCGAGTTTTCATAAATGAAACTCGAGTTATAGGCTTTTCTCAATTTTTGCATGCCTGAAACTTGAGTTTTGGGTGACAAAACTTGAGTTTCGAGAGTCACCGAGGCTAAATTGCTCCAGAAACTCGAGTTAACCTAATTTCTCTCACCCAAATTTTGGAATTAACCGTTTCTTTTGCTTAGAAACCTTCCAAATCTTCCTCATAACCATTTTTGATCATAACCCCTCTCTTTATTCATCTTTATTTCATCATTTTCACCGATTAAACTCTCAAATTGACAACGTCGGCACCCAACTCTCAAATCTCCAGTTTCTGTGAAAAATTTCTTGAATCCAACTCATGGTTTGCACTAAAGGGCTTTCAAAAACTTCTCCCAAGTCCAAGAAATCATCAACCACTGCTCCCTCTCAATCCCAAGCCACAACTCCTCCACCACCGAAACAGGTTCACATAACAGAGCCTTCAGAAGAGCAGCAATCTGAGGAGGCATTGGTCAGAAAACCGAGAGGAAGCAGGCCTAAGTCCATCTTGAGCCCAAAAGCAAAAGGGAAGGCTCTAATGACAGAATCATCTCAGCCAGAGGCCTCTCGGGCACAGCCTTCAGAATCTGATACAGAGAGTATTTCCCCTGAGTCTCGGATTTCAGTTCCAAAGAGGAAGAAGAGGACCCAAAAGGACACTACTTCAGAGTCTCCTCAAACATCTGGGCAGACAGCAGGAGCACCACCCTCTGGTTTCAATGTAAGCAGTGTTTACATTAATCCTCAAATCCCTAGTGTTTTTGAAAATGCTTATAAAGATAGAGACTTGTGTCCTGCAATGCTCATAGACTTGGACTATATCAAGAATTTGGGGTTAGATGTAAAGGAATACCTAGAGTATTATGAGAATTTGATTAAAATTAATATTTCATACACCCCAGATATGGTCAAGATTTTCTATAACAATCTGCTAAGGATGGGTCAGGGAAGGTCATATTAAGGTCTATGAAAAGTAAGATTAGGGGTGCTGATATTCACATTACTCCAGACTTGATTAATACATATTGGGGAACACATGACTATGAGGCTGAGTTTAGGACTTTTTCTGATCAAGAAATTTTTGAGTACTTGAGGCCTGGAGAACCTTTTTCTGGACTAAAGTTTGAGCCTGCAGCTATGTCTCTTCTTTAGAGGGTCATTCACTACATCTATACTAGATGTCTAGTGAACAAGGGGAGGAATTACACTCATATGTCATCCTCTGGTTATTAGATGATGGCATCCATCATGGCTAAGGAAAAGAGAAACATAGGCCAGATGGTATTTGATGAGATGTGGAGATTTAGATTCTCCAAGTCCAAGAGGATGGTTGTTCCTTATCCCTGCCTAGTGTCCAAGATTATAGAGCTCCACAAGATCTGGCATCTTTTGAAGGATCAGAAGGCCTTTCAACCTATTCAATTCAAGGAGACTCATCTTCATAGGATGAAGATTGAGATTCAGATAGCTCTTGGGCAGACTACAGTACAGAACAAGAAAAAGAAGACTGCTTCAGGACCCTCTAGGGTGCCCCAGGATGAGGCACAGTCTTCAGCCCCTCAGCAGCCCACCTCTGCACCTTCCTTTGGTCAAGCCTCAGTCCAGCACTTCCTGGAGACTGAGTTTAGGAAGATGGGTGAGCAGTTCACATAGGCCTTTCATTGTGAGACTCAGAACTATGTGAACAACCTCATGTTGGCTGCTGCTGAGTATTTCACTGGGAGGTCTCTTGATATAGCAGTGAGCAAGCTTAGAGCCTCTGTAGATGCCCTTCAGACTTCAGTAGATTCTCTGCAAGGATCAGTAGACTCTAGACTTGCCTCCTTGGAAGGAAGGATGACTTCCATTGGGGACTTCATCAGAGGCTTTCAGGCCCCTCCTCCTACAGCTGAGCCATCTGGACCTGAGCCCTCTTCTGAGCCTGTCTTTGCTTCTCCTGTTGCTTCTCCAGCTGTTGGTCCTGCTCCTGACTTTGAGCCCGCTCCCTCATCTCCTGGTCCTGCATCCCCAGTGCCTGATCCTACCCCTTCAGTTCATGCTTCTGGGTTTGACCAAACTCCGTTGCTTCTCCTTTAGTACCATCCCATTAAGTCCGGTCAGCCATCTATAGCCTCTAAGCCTTCCCCCTCTGAGCCTCCCATGTCTCTTGCACCACTCAACACCATTTTTAACATTTCTGATTCTTCACCTTCTCCTGAGCACCCTACCTCTGCCTCTCACCCTCTTTGATTGATGACAAAAAGGGGGAGAAAAGTGGTGACTCTTATCCTGTATTGTGTTTATTATGTCTTGTATATGTGTTTCTGACATTTCTGTTTGAATTTTATGATCAGTTTATGAAGTTTTTTATACAGTTGATGAATTATTGCTTCTATGTTGTTTAATCTGTTCTTATCTTTTGTTAATTGGTTTTGTCATCATCAAAAAGGGGGAGAATGTTGAGATAATGTTTTGATGATGATAAATATATTTTTGAAATTATGTTTAGATTGTTTATTTTTAGAAAGTTTTAGAAAACTTCGAGTTTTAAATGAAATCTTAAAGAGAACTCGAGTTATGTGCTTTAGAACTTGAGTTACAGTGTTTAAAAATGTGTTTAAAATCTCAAACTTTCAAGAGAACTCAAGTTTTGATTCGAGTTATGTCAAAACTCAAGTCTCGGGTTTTGGAAAAGACTTAGAAATGCTAAACTCTCTATAGAACTCAAGTTTTGAATTAAAGCTTTCATATAACTCGAGTTTTGTGTTTTAGAACTCGAGTTTCGAGTGTTGGAAGTATTTTAGAAAATCAGAACTCTCAGAGAAAACTCAAGTTATGTTGGAAGTTTTGGCAAAACTCGAATTTCATTTTATAGAACTCATGTTTCAGGTTTTGAAAAATCGAAACTTCCTTCCAAAACTTGAAGTTTCAATAAAAGTTTTGATGGAACTCGAGTTATGAGTATCAGAACTCGAGTTTTGAAGAGAGAGAAACGAAACTTCCTTCTCAACTAGAGGTTTAAGCAAAAGTTGTGGTATAACTCGAGTTTTGGGAAGACAGAACTCAAGTTTCGAGTTGTGGAAAATTCCTGAACTTCAAAATTTCTTTCTAAACTTCAAGTTTTCCTTAAGAGTTTTCATATAACTCAAGTTCTGAGTATTGAAACTCGAGTTTCGAGAGGAAAATCTTTTTAAATCTGAAACTTCCAATGAAACTCGAGTTATATATAAAAGTTTTGTTTTGAAATACCTATAACTTGAAGTTTCATGAGATAAAACTCAAGTCTCGAAGACAAAACATGTTGTAACTCAAAAGTCTCAAGGAAACTCGAGTTGCCATGAAAGTTATGATTTGAAAATTGTCAAAACTTGAAGTTTTGGCTAATGGAACTCGAGTCTCGAAGAGGATAAAATATTTCAACTTACTGGAACTTCTGAAAACCCGAGTATTAAGTTCTTAACTCAAGTTTTATCAAAACTCTTATTCAAACTCGAGTTACAACAAAAGTTGTGATATTTCTTCTTTGTAAATTCTTCAATAACTCGAGTTATGAAGAAGCAAAACTCGAGTTTCGCTCTCTAACAGTTACGTTGCGTGTCAGAAACTTTATACTGATCCCAAAATCTTTCCCTTTTCATGCAACGATTATTTGAATCACACCAACCATCATTAATGCTTAACTGACTTATTTTTTAGCAGGAAATGAAGTTCTGATTGCCTAAACACAAAGAGATTCAATGGACAAAATCTGAGAATTTCATCCTACCTACTGTCAGAAGCACGCAGGCGCATTCAATGCGGGAAGGTGAACGAAGACGTTGAGTTTAACGGAAACTTAAATGTCTCTAACGGACATTTAATTCTCCTCACCTATAAAAGGCAACGCATTCAAGTCACGAGATGACAGTGAATGATATATGAGAAAGAAAATCCATTACGCTTCAGCTACCTCCTCTATTTTTCATATTCTCATTTAAGAGCTTCAGTGATTATCATTAAATTCTCAGAAAGGAGAATATACTGATTCATTTATGGTTCATTTATTGATTCTGTTAGAGTTACTCAAGGTTGGAGAATCTTGGGTTGGTTGAGACACGAGCAAAAGTGTCTGAGGGATGGTTTGAGTTAGGAAGGGGGAGAGTCCTTTTCTGTTTGATTGTAATCTTTTGTGATTAGTGGATTTGAAAAGCTCAGAGGGTTCTGAGGACTGGACGTAGGTCAGGAGGACCGAACCAGGATAAATTTCTGTCACTTTCTTTCATACTCTGTTTTACATTCAAAGTTTATGAAAAATTTTATTAGACCAATTCACCCCCCTCTTGGTTATATTCGATCCTAACACAAAGTTCGTCCTAACAAAGTCCAGTGTTCACCCCGACGAAAGTGGTCAGAGTGGGCATTCTAGAATAGTTTGCCGCAGCGAAGTACACCTAAGAGAAATTTTCATGTGGTCAAATGAGTTGGTTGTAACGAAGTGTAAAGTTGGCTGTGGCAAAGTCCTGTTTCAGGGGACCAAATGAATAGTGAAATTCCACATGATTTGAGGGGATATTTGAGCTTTAACTTGCTCAAATGAGTATTTTCCCCCTTAAGGAATTGAATAAGCTTTAATTAGAAACTTAAACCATTTGTTTGGGATTTTTCTAGTATTAGTTATAAATTTTAAAGTTGGCCAAAATTTTTAAGCTACCAAGTGAATAGTGGCCATTTTGAGAATTCTTGAATGTCACTTGGTTAACTAATTCTATGTTATAAGATAGGGAATAGATCGGCTATAAACAAGTGTGAGAATCAAAATGACACCCCAAGAGAACCTGTCTCTTGTAACCCTAAGCATGAAACTCAAATGGACGATCGAAGGTAGGACTTTAAGAGAACCTGTCTCTTATAACCCTAACCATAAATGCACCACAAGGTTGATCACTCCCTTGATACTATCAATACAAAAATGTTGTAACATATAGGCTATCATAGAACACTCTAGAATCAAAACCCTAAGCCTGAATTGCTATAATGATGCCTTTATGATGATTAATTGATTGATTGTCACCATTCAAACCTAAAGAAATTAGGAAACTACTTAAACTTGAAGCAAAAGTCAGCTACCAAAAAATAGGAAATAAAAACAAGATTTTCTAGAAGAATCTTTGACCAAATGGCCTTATTCAAAGGAAATAAAAAAATGGAAATTTTATAAGAACGAAATTACATCAAAATTAATACATAAGGAAGTCTTCTATATGTTTCTTGAATGTTTTTGGACGTCACTTATTGGTGCGAACCCAAAGGGAAAGATCCCAAGAACCCACAGCCAACCTGAAATATACGCACCCCATTAATGCGAAACAAAGGTTGACGATCCACTTGAACCCTTGAACACGGAAGAACATGGACCCTAAGTGTTGGAAGACGCCACAAGGATGATCAAGCCTTGATAAGTCTGTTAGTTCAATGAAGAACCCTAGAGAGAATCCACTCTCAAATTTAAAGTTGATATTTTACAAACTCAATTCAAAACATAATCTGATAGTCTTGAATGAGGAGTACAATGTATTTATAGAGATTACATTCTGAAATCATATCTTAAAAAAAAGATAAAATTCAATCTAAAATCTAAAAAGATAAATTCAAACTTTGAAACTGATAACTATCCTAAAGTCTAGGGATAAGGATATTCAAAAGAATATCTTCTATCCAATCCTATCTAATTCAAATTACAAATTTCTCATAAAAGAAATAAACTAAAGATAATAAGTAATTTAGGCCCAAAATGTGATTATTTAGATCCAAATGAGCCCTTTTAGGTATAGCCCATGGTCCAAGCCCTTGAATTTGAAGCCTCCAAGCCCAAAATATGATCTACATGTCCATTTTCAGGCCAAATCTCATTAATGACGTCCTTGAAGTCTTCTTTCTCATTTATTGATTCAAATGACATATGTTTTGTTAAAACCACTTGCACAAGCCCATTTAATGATTCTTTAATCCTTTTGTCTCTTGCTCTTGCAATTGGTTTACTTGGAATTCTAAAAGGCTTATTTGAATTTGATGTGCCCTGTTGGATCGCATCACTTATGCTTCTCCTCCAAGACCCATGCTTGTCACATGGTATTTTAAGGAATTCTACAATCTGAACTACACATAGGCCTTGTACATCATCTTGGGCTTCTTCCATGCTTATGTTACACCAATTTCATGCATATTCATACTTTTCCACGTGCTCAAGCTTTCATGGCTAATGAAAGTATGCATATGGGCTTGAATATGCATGGTTAAGGTCTAGCTGATATCCTCAACATATATACTAACATCATGGGTCTTTATTATAGCTAATTAAAGCCCAAATGTTATTTCTTGAGTTATAATGAATGGGTTAGACTCTTCTTGCATTACATAAATATCATGGTTGACATTTTTGAGGCCACTTTGACCTTTATTATTCTAGCTCATTTAATGGCTTCAAGTGGGTAATTTAAGATCTCTAATGAGTAAAAAAGCTATAGAAGAGAGGTGTTACAACCACTTTGAATAATTTCATACCTACAACAGAAACCATAATACCCACATTATGTATTTGTTGGTTAGCGATGGTACTATAAATTAAAATAAAAGTGGTCAATAATTAATAGAAGAACAAAGGCATTAATTGTGTGACTGTTAATAACAAAATTTGAATTCAAACTACTTACTTCTGGTTGAATCCAAGTCATAGGTTAGCATTACCACCTTTGCATTCCCTACCTTCATATTATACATCTTCAAAGCCCTATGATTAAATAAAAACCATGAGATATTAAAACAAATTGTTTAAGTCAAAACTAGTTTTTTTGTGTTGAAGACACTTGTCATCTTACCACTTAGGGCATGACCCAAGAAATCATACCAATAGATGGTGCTATCCATAGGGTAGGCAACACACAGACTTCAATGGTTACTACAAACTTATAGAAATTTAAACTAAGTTAGATAACATGACAATTCTAAGTGAACTGAATAAGTATGAATAGATATAATTGAGTTACTTCTCAATTATTGGTGCTAGATAACAAGACAATTTTCTATCTCCAATTGTATTGCCCACATATCCCATCCTATTATCTAATATGTTATTAGCCTTTTGTATAATTGAAAGACATAAAAATCCATATACATTATTTCCCCTACTTTAGTACATATTTTGTGAAAGCATCGACCATATAATTGAAATAAAAAAGGATTAGTAAATATTTAGATAGAAATTAATGTACAAGAGGAAAAAATAAAAAAATGAAGAAGTTATAGAATTGTTAGTTTAGCCCAACATATATCTAGGTCCTCCATAGCTAGAAACTCATTCATATCTTTATATCCAAGTCCAAAGGGATACGTCTTTTCTTCACCCACAATCCTAGGAGACATTTGTTAGTCAACCTTTTTAATTGTGTTCCAGAGCTCATGTTGTAGTGCCAATATCAATTTAATTAAAATTAATTACAAACCTTGTTATAAAAAAATTAGTTTCAAACCTAAGGCATATGTTCTTGTTGAACCTACCTAATTTACATGCTAGATATCTTCATCTCATCTCATCTCATCTCATCACAAGGCTCATCTAAGAGCTCTTTATGAAGTGATTGGTAAAGCTCCTGCTTGATCCCTCCCCAAACCTACTCTAGAACCCTAGCCACAAGCTCCTCATTGGGTTCATTTTGGACAAATCTTCTTAAAGCTCCTTTAAAATATTGTGTGAGACCAACTATCCTAGATTTCCCTTTGACATGACCTGAGTGATTTGTTTTCCTAATTATGGTAGCCAAGATATCCATCTAACTACTTGGATGGAAGTAACCTTGGCTACTTTGCTTTCAGTTAATCGTGTGATATACACAAAATAAATGAAAATTACTTACAATATTGAAGAAGAATAATTAAGGTTAAAGTTGAACTTTAACCTAAAAGTTTTCACTCAGAAGAAATGTTGCCTTGACTGTTAGTTAACCAAATATGCTTACCCAACAAGTTTAGGTGTCATTCTTGTCATTTTTGTTAAGGTACAATTTTGCGCAGAAGTTTTTAATCAAGAGTAATGTTGCCCAAAAAATTTTCACTTAAGAGCAATGTTGCCTCAAATCATTTTTTGTTCATTATTGATCTCAAAGTTTTCAAATTGTAGTGTTGTTGCCATAACTGTTATCTAAGTTAAGTTGATCATTAGTTGACCAAATAGTGTCGATAATAAGGCTACCAGAAACACTCAGTCCTCGTACCTTAGATGTAGATATGGGCAAGTACTTTTTTGATTTCATCTTTACCATACATGTTGCTTTCACTTCTTTGATTTTCTCAAGTCGTTAAAACAAGATGCATTTTTTAATTTTTCCCTTATTTATAAATCTAATTAACTTGAAAAAAAAATGAATTAAATGACATAAACCTATTAGATCATATTTTCTTTTTAGTTTTCTCTTCACCAAACAAGTTTCTTCACCTCTTTGATTTTCTAAATGATACAAATTTTTTTTAAATTTTGTCCTTATTTATAAGTCTAACTTGGGGGGAAAAGTAAGTAGAGAATATATGGACCTATCACATTAGCATATTTGATCAGTTAATAGGTAAACTTAACTTGGATAACGGATGTGGTGAAATTGCTACAATTAAAAACTTCCAAGATAATATTGATCCTAAATGGAAACTTTTAGGCCAAATTTGCACTTAAACCTAGTACAAAAATGATGTAGATACCATGTAGACTGCTAGCTCATTATATTTAGTCAACTAACAATCAAACTTAACTTGGATAACAATCAGGGAAAAATTGCTATGATTTAGAGATTTTTAGAGTGACATTGCTCCTAAAAAAACTTTTGAGGTAATATTTCTCCTAGGTGAAAACTTTTGGAGAAAAATTGGAACTTAAGCCAATTAATTGACACAACTTTAACTTACTTTACAACAAATACTTACAATCTTTTTCGCATTATTAGCAATTGTCAAATTTATATATTCACCTTTCTTTATCCTCCCTTCCATTTTCTATGACGTGGTGGAAGAGCTAGAGCCTGAACAACAATTTTGGGATCAGACTGGGCAACTTCATGTAGTACCTTCATGTCTACCTACGCGATATTCTCCAGTTTCTTACCCCACGAGACATGTAATGTTGATATACATTTCTAACATGCGTCACTTGAGTTCCAATACTTAATTTTTGTGAAAAGAGAATGAAGTAAAATGATTCAATGTAATGAATAGAATAAAAATAATTTTTTTTAATATTAATGCAATTATCAAAAAAATTTCACCTAGAATTTAGGGTCATGGCATGATGCTAGAAACCTTCTCCACTCATCTTGATCAAGAAAGGAGTATATTGTGCGTGGATCATCATTTTTCTTGGCGCATCCAATGCACTCTCTCTTGAGAGTTGTTGTGACATCCCTTACCCTCTCCCTTCTGCCCCTTAGATTATAATTAGCTAACCACTTGCGTCCTTACTAACATCTCATCAGACCCTTAGAACTGGACCCATTTTAAACTTCCCTTTTTCTTGTTTATGAACCTTGATTACATTGGGAAAACATAATGATTCATGCAAACACGAGACCAAGTGGCTAAAGGAAATCAATTATAATCCATTAAAACCTCTATAGGGCTTAAGGTTCTTATTAGATCAATTCCCTACTTAATCATCACAACAGAAGACATAAAATTTGCTTCAGGATTGATCTACAAAACTAGGTTCTGTAGAGTTTCATCACGGCCAACTCACCTCTTCACCGCAACCAACTACCTTTGAGCCATGGCCACAGCTCTTGGTCCCTTTTGCTGTGACTAATTATCACCTTCACCGTGGTGAACTCCTTAAATACAATAAGAAATTATTCTCCAGAACACTTTGTCACAACTAAATATTACCCTTCGCCACAGCGAACCCCTCAAATACTGAGAGGATTTCCTCTCTAGAGCTCTTCACCACGATGAAGATGGTCAAAGAACACATGACTGATAGTAGCAAAACCAGAAACTCAAAACTATTATAAATCTGGGTTTACACCATACCAAGGGTTCAAAATACATACATTCTAGGTTTATAACTTAAACCATAACTCATAAGGGAACTTGAGCTTCAAATACATAACCACACATAGTCTTATGAACACAAAGGAAAATATCAACAATATACAACATCAAAATTCTGCTGCCATGCTTATATCTTCAACTTTCCATTTCCTTTCCTTTGCTTCGACTGAAGCTTTCACCTGAAGGGTCGTTATTTTGGGGAGGATGAGATTTCATGAAAATTCCAGTAGCAAATTATTCCAACAATCACATAAACATGCATGATTGCTACATGATGCTAACGAGCCATGACTATGAGCATACCTTACTACATGCATATGCAACTGTATAACTGAATTGAACTGAACTAGCATATGGCCAATGCACAACATAGCAAGAATTTTACATGCTCACACATAACATAGCTACATCAATTGAAGCAATAATGGCATACAAGCACAACAACAATAAGAGGCAATTTAAATGCAAGGGTTAGTAAATTTGCTACCTGCTAATCCTAGCTGACTTAACTCTAATCCTTTACTCCCTTGAGCTCTGTAGGCCTCCTTGGTAACTTGAACACCTACAATACCATAATGCAATCCCATTACCAATTAACCAAAGGAATGCATTATAACCCTTTAACTTTGACTTATGCTCTCTTAGGCTCTACTTCCCACTTTATCTTCCAATCAACTTTCTCTCTAACTAATACAACCTCAATTCCATCTTCCTTGGCTCTCTACCTTTCGACCCTACAGCCCCCCACATAGGGTTCAAATGCCAAAATCCCGAACAACCTGAAACCACTATAATCTAGCTATCAACAAGCTCCATAGTAGTAGCATAGATGTGTTTTGGGACTTACCTTATCCAATTCGAACTCTAGGCCACTTTCTCTCTCAAGAACCAACTTGGGCTGTAGCTTCTCTTGCTAGAAATACACCAAATCGGAAAAAAAAATAAACCGCTCAAACCAAAGGTAAAGGCTAGAGGATCAAAGAACAGGAAGATTTTATACCAAAAACGGAACCCCTTCGAGTTCTAGCAAGATTTCCTTCCCCTCTCCCCTTTCTCTTGTCCTACGCCTTCTCTTCTCCTTTTCTTTCTTTCTGCACGGTTTTGGTCCTCAAAACCATGGCCTCTCCTTCTTTTATAAACCCATTGGCTTCTCCAAGGGGCTCCACAACTTGTTAAACAAGTTGTATAACTTGGAAGCTAAGTCTATGGAACTTGTTCCATAAGCTTCGTCTTCTAGGTTCCTCCGGTATATGATAATACAACTTCTTATCAACAACTTTTATTTTATAAATATTTCCTCTTAATGCTCTTTCATACGTAGTACTAATAATTTCATTTGGATACCTCTAAGCCTCTCAAAATAATTGTTTACTTTATTTCCTCATTTTCATACTTGGAGACTAAGCAGATATACTCCGAAAATTCTTTCGGGGAATCCTTTGATTCCTTGATTGATCTCTTATCTTAGAAAATTCCCATAATTCAAGAGGTATTTCTCAAAATTTTCCCAACCTCAAACTCTTTCCAAAAATGCCTCTTCAGAAATTCTTTTTATTTTCTCTTCTCTAGGATTAATTGCCCTTTTTATTTTCTTTAAGGCAATCTACTTTGAATTTGGACCTGGAAACAATTTTATAAACTGACATAATCCTCAAGTTATTTTTCTCCTGATTTCACATAATTATCTGAGGCCGGTTGCTATTATAAATAATTATATTTGGCCTAAAATCCCTTAATAAGCCAAATATTACTTAATTACTAAAAATCCCTTTTGAGGTTGTTTATGCTCTTATAACTTCAATCTTGCCTCAAACATACTTCAAGGAATTATTCTGCACATTCCTATGCCTTGGGTGACTTCTTGACTTTTTTTGTCAAAATTACCAAAATGCCCCTAACTTTTGTCATAATTACTATTTTGCCCTTACTTGCTGCACATGCCCTTAAACTCTTCCTCATGGTTCTTTAAACTCAACTAACCTTTAACTAGCCCTAACTCTCTCATTTAGGCTGTTATTTCTTCTAGGACAGAAATTTTGGGATGTTACAGTTGTCTTGAAATCTTTCCATTGAATACATATTTGCTAAAACAAATACTTTTCCATTTGAGGGTTGTTGGGGATGTGGAAGATTTGATGCAAAGCATAACATGAATTTGAGTAAGTCAAAGGTAACAATGATATTTAAAACCATATAATCAAAATATAAAGCTTTGTACCAAAATATCTTCATAAAGCCTATCGTTCACCTTAGGTCCTATTGACTCTGAGTTAGGCCACAAGATGCTAACTTTGCTTCGGGCCACAAAACCAATATAGTGAATAAAGTTATCCCTATGTGTACTAGTTGCATCATTATCAGCATCAAATTTCACCTACACCTTGATCTGAGTCCCATACAAATAACTTTTCCATCTTTGCACCACCTTTAACCCCTTTCTTACTTGGTGTTCTACTTGAGTGACCCTTATCATTAGAACCCT
>QFDD01001898.1:0-17024 GCA_006871305.1 Vachellia collinsii | reverse complement strand
AAACCTAGAAATAACCAATGCAAGCTAAAACATAGATTAAGACTAAGAAAAACTTCCCTAATGAGCCCATGAACTCAAGCTTCGTTCCCTCACCAAGAGACTAAGGATTTAGCCTCTCATTGCTTCCAAAACGCAGCTACAACCACAAATGCTTTCTGCCATGAGAGGAGTGAAAAGGGGGTTGAAATGTGAAGATGAAGGTGATGGGGAAGGTTTAATTGGTTTGGAATGGTGGATGAAGATGGAAAATGGTGGAAAATGGAAGATGAATGAATGGAGAAGTTGGGAGGCTGAGAGAGCAGTGATGGAGGCTCTCCTCTGCAAACCTGCAGAGTGGAGACTTCTCTTTTTCATGGTGCTTGCCTCCTATATATATGTAGCAATGAGTGACCTAATTCAAAACGCACGGCTTCAGCAATAAGCACTTGCGTCGCGACATGGAGCATTTGCGTCGCGACCTAAGGTAACTGCGTTGAGACATGTTCTAGAAATACATAAAGGTCGCGACATAAACACTTAGGTCGCGACATAATAGTGGCAGAGGGCTCCTTTGACTATTTTTATCTCTTAATGAACTTGTGGCTCCTTTAATGTTCCATCTTGGGTCTTGAAATCTCCTCCAAATGCCTACAAACAGTTCCACAGATCTTTGTAAAACTTAAACAAATTAAAGATCAAGGCACTCACAGTTTGGATGAGATAAATGACCTATTTTTACCCTTAATTAAGCACAATGCAATGCATGAATCAATATAATCAATAATGGTATAAATGCATGCAAAATGAGGGTAAATGTATTACAAAATACCATAAAACACTCAAGAAAACCATGTAAATATTGGGTTCTATCAGCCTTAGACCCTAATAAATATATATGGGTTATTATAATATTTAGTCCCTCAAGTATATCTTTTAATTTTAATTATTCACATTTCAAATAATAGGTTTTGGTCCCTCAAATTTTATTCTGTTTAAAACATTGGTTTTTATAATTTAATATAAATCTTAACCATTTTGTCCCTTGAGCGGCCCACCATGGTTTGAAACTTGAGAAACCAAAATTAAAATAAGAGCTAACTTAAGAAATTAAAGATTATATTAACCCTAGATTTATGTTTGGTTGGGAATCGTTACGTGAAACTCAAATAATCTAAATTTGCATCTTGTAATGTCCCAATTTTTTAATTTAAGAATTAAGGTTAATTAAGTGCGATGAAGGGTAATTAAGTGTGATTATGATTTATTGAGGATTAAAGTTTAATCTTGAGTTAGGAAGGGTTTTGGGAGTTTTTGGAGTATTTTGTGCCTAGGTGTTGGGAATGACTCTTTGGAGTCACTCAAAGGCAAAGATAGTGGGCTCTATGTGTCGATTGTAGTGGCAAATGATGTGGAACAGAGGGAGTGCTATATGTGTCATTTGCCGCAGTAAATGATTGTTATCTATAAATATGTTGTTTGTGACAACATTTGAGAAATTAGGAGTTTTGAGTTGGGGGGTTTACTTCTTTGCTAGGATTTTGACTTTTTGGAGTTCTAGAAGGCTTTTTAATCCTAAGAACACTTGGATAAGTTTCTCTAATCCCATTCTACCATTCTTCTCTTGGATTTTCTTGGTCTCATAAGTTGAAAATTAGGGTTTGGTAGGATTTTTGAAATGTGATAAATTTTGACCGATTAAAATGAGTTTAAAGAGTTATATGGCTTATATAAGGGATATAATCAGTTTAGTTTGGTTACATTTGAGGATATATGTGATTTTGAGTCAGGACTTTAGAAATGAGCTCGGGTTTGGAGATTTTATAGTAATGTGATGTTTGGAAATGGATTTTAATGGATGGTTTATGTTGTTATAATTTAAATTAGAGGTTTAATTGGTTTAGATTATTGTGTTAGCTTGAGAATCAAATTTTGGGTGTTTAGACGCTTGGAGCTTAAGTGTTGAGGTTAGGTTCTAAGGGTAATGGGGTATAAAGGAAGGTTTAATTCCTCTAACTGATTGGTTAGCCATTGGATTAGTTATGTGGTTATATTTATGTGTTGTTGCTAGATTGAATTGAGAGTGTGGTTGGAGCTCTTTGTCTTGGGTGTGGTGGTGGTGTTACCCAGCTTAAAGTAATCACTTTCCATTCTTTATGTATACTTGTGATATGTTATGGGTGATATATTTCCTTGCAGTAAAGAGGAATATCTTAGTAAGTGTAATGGTATTTTACATATGGTTTAAGGCTTTTATAACTTTGTGAAAATTTTCTAATATAGACTTGGACCTTCTCAATGGTATTATGCTTTGGAAAATGATTCTATGGCAAATATGTGGCCTATGATAATTTAGCTATGGATTGTGAAATTATCTTCAATTGTTTATAAAGAGTTAAAGAGTTTTATATATCACAATATGGCGAGGCAGATGGCATTGGTGGGAAACTTACCCATGAAGTATAAGGGTGCAAATTCAATGCATGCATATGAGGAGATATGTTGGGAGGACATCTAGTCATACATTGAGAGGGCATTGGCTCGTTGTGATAAGGTCTCTGTGGTAAAAGAAAGGAGAGCCCATTACACCCATGACTATATAGGGGAGAGCTTATGACACTCTGTAGTTAAGAGGAGGAACCTATGATCCGGTCTTATATTATGTCGACTTTGGCTGGTCCATATCACTTGATCGGTGAACTTGTTAGGTAGCTACCAATCACATGGGAGAGTGTTAGCCCATGGGTTTATTTAGAGGAGATAAGGCTAGGGGGTAATAAGGAAGGATGTGGTAGCCATTGTGGGACATCTTGTACATGGGTGTTGGAATGACAGGTTTCATATAATGTGTTAAATAAATATCTACCCATGTGACTTAAAGGGGCCTTTGTAGGGCATCTATGCTAAGGATGTTGAAATAAATATTATCATTGAATTATCGAAATATGATAATATTATTGGCTTGTTGTGATGATTTATTCTTGAAAGAATGAGAATTTGAAATGTGGCTTTCAAAGAGAGGAAAAAGGGGGGTTTCTTGTGTTTTGAATGGGGATTTTACAAAATGTAGCTATGGTAACATTTTGAAAGTAAGTGTATATTCAATAAACGATTTGCAAACTCTTCTTTTATAATTCACCTGATGTCATTCAACAAGCTGACACTTCAACTTCAAATGGGTCATTACAAATTCCAAGTTGACCAATCACAAAAGCAAGAGTCAAGAGAATTAATGAAGCATCGAATGGGCTTTGCAAAAGGTTTTAATAAAGCAAATTGACAATTGGATCAATAAATGACAGTGAAGATTCCAAGAACATCACTAATTTAATCTAGGCTAAAGATGGAGCTATTGATCATGTTTTGGGCTTGAAGGCTTCAAACTAAAGGACTTGCATAAAGTGTCATACATTGGAGGAATCATTTGGGTCTAAATAATCACATTTTGGGTTTAAAATGTTTAGTATATTTTGTTTATTTTATTTATATGGAAATTTTGAATTTTGAATTAGTTGGCAAATTTGAATTTGAATCTTGAATATCTATGTTCCTAGATTTTAGCCTAGATATTAGTTTTAAACTATAATTTAATATTTTGATATTCTAGATTGCATTTAATGGTATTAGGTCAGATATTTTGATGTAACCTTTGAAATACATTGTACCCCTCATTCTTGAATCAGATTTGAGATTTGGATTTTGAGAATTAAAAAGTTGCTTCTTGCACTTTCAAACTTAAGAGAGGATTCTCTCTAGGGTTCTTCATTAAATAGACAGACTTATCAAGATTTGACCAACCTTGTGGTGTCTTCTAACACTTTTGATAAGCGATGAAGAAATTGAATAATGCGTTGGATTTTATTGATGTATTGTCTAACATATTACATAGTGTCCTACTTATAGGACTTGTAGGACTTCTAATCGGACCTGTAAGCCATAAGCCCATGATGATCTAACTTATATTTACAAACTAAAGATGTGGGCCTAATTTCTACACTCCCCTTCAAGTTGGGGCTTATAAACATCCAATGCACCCAACTTGGACAGAAGTCTATTCTGTACATTGTTGCTCACAGCTTTAGTAAGAATGTCTGGTTGTTGATTTGCAGACTTTACGTGCTCTAAAGAAATCAAACCATTCTATAATTTTTCTCTAACAAAATGGAGGTCTATTTCTATATGCTTCATTCTTTCATGAAACATAGGATTGACGGCAATATGAATTGCTGCCTTACTATCATGATAAACATTTACTAGACCAGCATGCATTATATCAAGTTCTTTCAATAAGCCAACAATCCATACCACTTCTGCAACTGTTGAACCGAGTGCTCTATACTCAACTTCTGCTGAAGATCTTGAAACTGTGGTCTGTTTTTTTTTTCCACATGATGAGAGAATTCTCCAGCTTTAACAGATAACCAACTATAGAATGACGAGATGTTGTACATGCCCCCCAGTCAGAATCACAGAAACAATCTAATCCCAGTCCTCCATTTGAGCTGATTGAAATCCCTGCACCTGGACTCTACTTCAAGTATCTAACAATGTTCCTTGATGCTGCCATGTGAGCTTTAGTAGGATTATGCATATATTGACTTAAGGTCTACACAGAAAAGATATGTCAGGTATAATTACAGTTAAATAAATTAACTGAGCTATCAATCTTCGATATCTTTTAGGTCTCTCAACAAATTTGTCCTTTTATTCTTTCCTTCTTCATATGCCTTCAACTTCAAGTTTGGTGTCATGGGTAAACTAAGTGGCTTACATCCACTTTAACCTGTATCAAAAGGTAAATCCAGTATATACTTTCTCTGGCACATAACTATACCTTTCTTAGATCTAGTCATTTCATTTCCAAGAAAATATTTCATCAACCCAAGATCCTTGATCTTGAAATTGTGATGCAAGTATTCTTTTATCTCATCAATGTTAGGATAGGATTTGACCAAGAGGGAGGGGGTGAATTGGTCTAAATAAATCTTTCGCAAACTTTGAAGATAAAACAGAGAGAGAAGACTAATGAACGCGGAGATTTATCCTAGTTCGGTCCATTTGACCTACATCCAGTCCTCAGAATCCTCTGAACTTTTCAAATCCATTAATCAATGAATATTACAACAATAATGAAGGAAGACTCTCCCCCTTCCTAACTCAATTCAACCCACTAACACTTTTGCTCGTGTCTCTTACACTCAAGATTCTCTAATCTTAAGTTACTCTTACAGAATCAATGTTTGAATAAGAATATTCTCCGTTTTGAGAATTAAATGATGAACACTGAAGTATTTATGATCACGAGAATGAAAACAGAGGAGGTAGATAAAGAACAATAAATGAATATTCCAATAGTTGTATTTTCTGCTTTCTGGACTTGAATGCTTCTCCTTTTATAGTTGGAAAGTATTAATTATCCATTAGAAACATTGTTGTTTTCGTTACTCTCATCGTCTTCATTCAGCTTCTTGCATTAAATGCTTCTGACACGAGGTATGGTCGTCTCTGTGATTATGTCTGTTGAATCCTTTTCCGGTGTGGCAATCAGAAAAGATGATATCAAATAAATGAAGCATTAAGAAGGAAAGATTTGAGAATAACGAAAAGCTCTGACAATCTGAATCATTATCAGTAAAAGAGTACTCGAGTGATAAATAACAAAACTCGAGTGTTCGTGAGAAATAATAGTGAAGAATTTAGAACACTTTTGTTGCTACTCAAGTTTTGAAGATAAATCATGAAAGTTTTCTCATTACTCTAGTGATTATAAAGATACTCGAGTGTTTGTAAGTTAATTTCAGACAACACTTTCAATGCTCATTAAGTTCTAACAAAAGTTTTTTTAATACTTGAGTTATAGACAGTAAAACTCGAGTTTACATAAGTTTCTGTTAATTAAAACTTTGCAAGTTCTTCAATACTCGAGTTCCATACTCTAAAACTTCAAGTTTTAAGTATTTAAAATCATCACTTTCATTGCTCATCGAGTTTCCCTTGAAGTATTCAGCTTGAAGACAAATTTTAGGCTCGA
Source organism: Vachellia collinsii (assembly GCA_006871305.1). Classification (NCBI taxonomy): domain Eukaryota; kingdom Viridiplantae; phylum Streptophyta; class Magnoliopsida; order Fabales; family Fabaceae; genus Vachellia; species Vachellia collinsii. The sequence goes on along the minus strand of QFDD01001898.1, from coordinate 11,017 downwards.
TAATCGAGTTCTGTCTCACAGGACTCGAGTATTAGCAACACTTTTGCTGAAACTTCAAGTTTTGAAAGAAGTACTGAAGTTCATAAAGAATTTTCACTTCGAAACTCAAATTCTGCTTCTCATAGCTCGAGTTGTATCAAAACGTTTGCTAATACTTCAAGTTTTCAAAGAAGTTTTGTAGTTCAAAAAGTTTTCAGAGCTCAATACTCAAGTTCTGCATGCCATAACTTGAGTTATGACAACACTTCCACTGAAACTTGAGTTCCATTGAAAGTATTGGTTTTCTGAAACAATTTTGGCACTCGAAATTCAAGTATTGTCACTCAATACTTGAGTGTTGTCAACACTTTCATTAAAACTTGAGTTCTACTAAGAGTATTGTATTTCTAAAACTTGTTTCAATACTCGATACTTGAGTATTAACCCTCAGAACTCGAGTTTTGATAACACTTCCACCAAAACTTGAGTTCTCTTGAAAGTGTTGAGTTTTGAAAGTATATTTCATACAATGATACTCAAGTATTGACCCTTATAACTCGAGTATTCTCAAGAATTTCACTAAAACTCGAAAATCACTTAAAGTGTTTATGAAAACATTGAATTTTATCATAAGTTCAAAAACATAATTGTCATAATCAAAAATTATATCAACAATCAATTCTGCAATCTTTGATACCAGTAATGAGTAAATCATCAACATAAACAAGCACTAAAACTACTGCATCATCAAATCTTTTTATAAAAAGTGAATAATCATGTTTACTTTATTGAAAACCTCCCTATATCAAAGCCTTAGACAAATTCTGATTCCATTGTCTAGAAGCTTGTTTCAAACCATACAAAGAATCTTTTAATTTACTCACCATGTTCTCCCCCTTGGTGATAAAACCTTTGGGCATGGTCATGTAAACCTTTTCTTCTAAATCTCCCTACAAGAAAGTATTATGCATACCCATATGATATAATTTCCAGTCATATACAGCAGCCATATTCAATATTACTCTTATAGTCACCATTTTTATTACTGGAGAAAATGTGTCATGGTAGTCTATCCCCTCTCTTTGCGTGTATCCCTTTGCCACCAACCTAGCCTTATACTTATCTATCTTACCATTTGAATCATACTTTATTTTAAAGACCCATTTATTTCCTATAGCCTTTTTTTTCTTTCAGTAGAGGCACTATTTCTGAGGTCCTATTATTCTGTAATGCATCTATCTCTAATTGCATGGCCTTTACCCATTCAAGATGTTGGACAACCTCTTCATAATTCTTTGGTTCACTCACAGATTCAACATTAACTAGGAAGCAAAGATGTGATGAAGAAATTTGTTTATAGTCAATATAATTTTCTATTGGATACAAACATTTATCTTTACCTTCCTTCTCATGAGTTACAGCAGTGGCAGCTAAGTTACAGATATAGTCTTTTGTCCATATGGGTGCTCTTCTATCTTAATCATGCCTCATAGTGGGATGGTGTGGCAAGGTGGTCTCATGCATATGATTTTCATCTGGTTGTTTGTGTTCCAGGGGATTGGATCTCTCCTCATCATGAGGTGGAGAAGGATTTGTGTTCCTGGTGGAATCTGTAGGACAAGGGGTTAGGCCCTCATAAACATCAAAATAGAACATGTGTTTAAAGTCAAGAGGTACTCCCCCTTGGTTAGTGGGCATAGAGTCTCAAAAGGAAAATTTGGTTTCGAAGAAAGTCACATGCCATCTGACCAAAATCCTATGACTGTGCAGATCTAGCAACACAAAACCTTTTTGGTTAGCAGGATACCCAAGGAAAACACAAGTGACAGAACGAGGACCAAACTTATCAGTATTGGTCAAATCAGTGGCATATGCTCAAAGCTAAAAACACGCAAGTGAGAGCAATTAGGAGGATGACCATAAAGCTTTTCAAAAGGAGTTTTATAGTCCAAAATCGGGAAGGATTCCTATTAACTATATGGTCAGCCATTTTAACACATTCACCCCATAAACATAAAGGCACCCTAGATTGAAGAATTAAACTTCTAGAAATCTGCATAAGAGTCCTATGTTTTCGTTCAACAACACCATTTTGCAGGGGTGTATAAGGACATGTAGTCTCATGGATAATGCCTTTTGCTAAAAAAATAAGATTCCAAATCATGATTCAAAAACTCAATGCCATTATCAGTATGAACACGTTTCATAGCAGCAAAAAATTGAGTAGAAATATAAGTAAGTAGACTCTGAATATGCACAATAGTTTCATGTTTATGACGCATCAAAAAAATCCATGTTGCACGAGAAAAATCATTCACAATTGTAAGGAAAAAATGATGTGTCAGTGTGCAATATGGACCCCACACATCCATATGCAAAAGTTCAAAGCAACTTGTTGTTTTAACTGAACTGGAAGAAAAAGGTAACTTCGTCTGTTTTGATTGAACATATATATCACAGTGTTGACGTTTCAATACAGCAAAATCATGAGCAAAATACAAGGTTTTAAGCACAGAATAAGGTGCATGTCCTAGTCTACGGTGCAACAACCATACATCATTGGAATGGTGAGTGTGTGGAATTGTGTTATCCACAGAAACTAAATCAACAACATAATTGTTTCCAATGTATTGCAAAATGTATAAACCATCGACCAATCTACTAGTCGCCTTCATCCGGACACCCCGAAGGCCTTACATTAAATAGTAATCAAGGAAAAATGCAACCATACAATGTTGTTCTTTAGTTAAATGGGAGACTGAAATCAAATTAAATTTCAAGTGTGGTGCATACAAAACATTTTCAAGGTGAAACCCATTTGAAAAATGCATTGTCCCTGTATGAGTGATAGAGACTTATCAACATTTGGTATCCTAATGTTTCTAATGGGGCCAATATATATGACATGGTTATTTAAGAGTCCAAGATCACTAACTAAATGAGTCGTTGCTCCAGAATCAATGACCCAATTGACATGTGTGTGATGATTAATGGGAGAAGACATCAAACCTATACCCATAAGGGCATGAGCAACAGCAGAAGGTCGATCACCATCCCTCTTCAGGAATTCCAGAAGCCATTCATATTGGTCCTGTGTGAGAGCAGGTGTCACCATGAAAGTCGTGTGCCCATGTGCTCCCATTTCTGTAGATGATTGGTTCAAATTGGCTTCTTCATTCGACTTATTATTTTTCTTATTTTTAAAATTTGTAGGAAAACCTATCAGGAACCAACAGGCTTCCTTCATATACCCCTTTTTGTGGCAATTAGTACATTCTGGAGGGGGTCCTCCCTTTCCTTTCCTGCAGCCACGACCTCTTCCTTTTACAGTCATGGCCACACTTTCCATAGCAGCTTGTCTTCCTGAGGTTGTCATGTTCCGTTAAGCCTCATCCTCATCAACCATTGCAAAGGCCTGATTGATGCTGGGGAGGGTGCTCATAAGTAGAATTTGGCTTCGAGTAGCAACATACGTGTCATTCAGGCTAACAAGAAACTGTAAAACCTTTTGTTGTTGGGTACGCTTAGCATATATTCTTGCAGTATCACACTCACAAGAGGGGAGAGGAAGGACTGTAGACTATTCTTCCTATAATTCTTTGAGCTTAGTGTAATAGCTTGAAACAAAGAGAGATCCTTGATGTAAATTGGAAATTTCATGATGGACAAAAAAAAAATCCGAGATCCCATTACCTTATCAAAATGCTCTTGGAGATAGACCCATACAGATCGTGCGTCTTGGAAAAATAATGCTATTCGCCAATTCTGTAGAGATGAAGTTGAGAATCCATGAGAGAATAATGGCATTACAGCGTTCCCATTGGTCTTGCAGGTGAGCTTCTTCGCTTTCTTTAGTGCAAGATCCATCGATGAACCCCAACTTGTGCTTTCCTTTCAAGCAAATTCTCATTGTTCAACTCGATAGTGTATAGTTCTCACTTCCAGTAAGCTACTTTATTACAAGTCTCGCACCTTGCATATCGGACGAATGAAGATATAGGGGATGATTGAATGTTACCCCATTTGACTCTACGTGGTCGCCACTCTTTTCCTCAGCCATATTTCTCTCGCAACTTTGTCGTGTTTTATGAGAGTAAAGGAAGAAGTGGTCTCTCTTGTTCGCATGGCCTTGATTGCAAAAACCTTAAGGTTTTTTTGGGTTCTTGAAACTTCTTGAAAGACAGGCCTTGGGTTTGGACCTTTCTTGAATATCCAGTAGTGTCTATATCCAGGCTACCGCTCTGATACCATGATAAGCGATGAAGAAACTGAATAATGCGCTGGATATTATTGATGTATTGTCTAACATATTACATAGTGTCCTACTTATAGGACTTGTAGGACTTCTAATTGGGCCAATAAACCATAAGCCCATGATGATCTAACATATATTTACAAACTAAAGATGTGAGCCTAATTTCTACAACTTTGCATCATTGTTCTTCCGTGTTCAAGAGTTCAAATTGATAGTTCAACCTTTGTTTAACTTTCTTGAGGTGTGAATATTCCAATTAGTTGTGGGTTTGTAGGATCTTTCCTTTGTGGGTTAACACTTGCTTGTTTATATTTAGAATATCACTGTTGGTTTCTATGACTTCTATCTCATTGGTTAGCTCTAAATGTTTTTTAGGTAAAAGTTTGCATGCCAGAATTGTTGGGAAGGTGCCGGAGGTGTAAACTACAAGTTGTTTTAAGTAGGGAGAAATGTGGATAAGTCCTTCATTAAAAAATTAATTGTAGAATGAGGCATTTAATACATATACAACTAAGCTTTCACATATGCAATTGAGCTTCCACATATGCAACTGAACTTCCACATCTACAACTGAGCAAGTCCCATTCTCTAGTTAATTTCTTGATAGGGGATTTTTCCCCAATTCTCCCTTTTAAGTATAGCCGTCTTTTTATACAGGTGTTTACATATATTATATATTGCCATCGTAGCTCCCATTTCATACTATTACTTTTGAGATACTTTAAACTCAACATTATTTTGTTGATATTGATGAAGGCCAGAGGCCTTAGTTGGGATTTTTATTTAATATGTCATGTGGATCCATGACATAATTGAGGATCTGTATTGTGAATGATTTATGATAACTTTTCTTAGCTCAGTATATGATTTTGAATGGATTTTCAAATGTCAGATTAAGTCCTTAATACCTTGATAATCACATGAAACTGTGTTTTTTTACCATTATATTTAAATTGATTAAAAGTAAACTTCTTTCCCAACCATAGTTATTCTTTATAAAGGCTTTTATATGGCTTTTTGCCCATGGGAGAACTCATACGGCCCTTCTAAGGACAAGGAGGGGCATTGATAACTCAACAAGCTACCCTTTTGGATGTAGGCAAGATGAAGACTCTATGCACTTAATTCGGGATTGTGTCAATGCCCGAGAACGATGGATCTCAGTAGTCAAACCTTCGCTATGGGAGGAATTTGCTTCTACTCAGGGAATCGACTGGGTCAAATGGAATCTTAAACGAGAAGCAGGATGGGAGTTCACCAAAAAAATCTCTTGGCCTATCTTGTTTGGCTACATTTGTTGGGATATATGGGTGACGAGATGCAAAAGGATTTTCGGTGATGAGATTGAGATTAGCCCTAAGAATGCTCATTCTACTCTTTTTCGGGCCTGTTGGGATCAAGGACTAATGTATCAATGCAACTTCTACATGGGACAATGCCATTCTCAATAGGTAGGGGATCTCAGAAGGAAAGATTTCTACTCAATTGAGGTTGATGGCTCAGTTCTAAGCACTGACCAAAGTGGATGTGGTGGTATAATCCGAAATGAGGAGGGCAGATGGGTTTGTGGTTTTAGTTGTAAGCTCTCAAGTGTTCCCCCTACCATTGTAGAGATCATGGGGATCGTCCATGGCCTTCACCTTTGCTGGAACCATGGTTACCACAATATTACTTTCGCCACTGATTGTATTGAATCAATTAATTTACTGACAAGAGGTTGTGCGGCTAACCATCCCTTCAGGGACATAGTTGAAGAAGCCTGTCTTTTGGTCTCTAGGAATTGGTGTGTTTTATTTCATTATGTACCCAGGGAAAGTAACTTCTGTGCAGACCATCTTGCCAAGATGGCCTATGGCTTAGCAGGAAACTTTTATCTCTTTGAACAAGCCCCTCCCTCCTTTTTTGGGATGACTGTTGATGTAGGTCCTTAATGCTTGGTGAACTTGCATGTATGTTGCTTTTATTTATTGATGGATATCCAGTATTTTACTCAAAAAAATGGTGGATCACAGGGTTAAATAGCTAGTTAAAGAGAACCATTGTTACACATTCAATAACTCAAGATGATTATTTGGTAGCTTAAACTTACATTAAGCTTTAAATGAAAATGAGATGAAATTTCAATTTGACGTATGACTATTGTTTTCTATAATAGTTCTCAAACTACAAATAATTTTGGTATAAAACTTGTTTGATTTGAGTCTAAAGTTCAACAACTTTTAAAAATGGTTTATTTACTCAAAATGGAGTTAAAATGAAAAGCTACGACTATTTAATGTTGAGGGGTTAGATATGGGTTTTGCACATAATTTAGTTTTGACTTCTGGTCAAGTTTTTTTTTTTTTTTTTTTCAAATCATATCTCAGAAATTATATTGAACTTTTATGTGAAACTGATTTCACGGAAAATAAGACTTCAAGATCATTCTAGCAATACGTCATTCTGTTAAGTTTGAAATCAATTTGAGAGAATTATAATCCTTGGAAATTCAATGTTGAAATATTAATTGATTTTAAATTAGTTGGAGACCGTTTTCCTTCTCCTATTCAGTATTCATGTGACATCCCCAAATTTTTCAGTCAAGCAAATCATTTTGTAGTTACTTATAGTTTTTTTTTTCAATTTTTAAAAAAGGTTAAGATCCATTTTTATTATAGAAGTTTTTCATTTAGGAGTGTTCAACACCTGAAAGTTTTTCAAGTGAAATGTTATCCTAAAAGCTTTGAATAATAGCAATGTCACCCCATAAATATAAAAATGTAGAAATTTAACCACACCTTATTAACAAAGTTAATTTTGATCGTTAATTGACCCAAAGTTAACGGTCAAAATTAACTTTATCAACAACATAAAAGAAATTGCTACATTTTTTAGGTTTTTATACTTTCAATGAGACATTGCACTAAAAAAAATATTTTGATACTGAGAGCTCCTAAACGAAAATTTCCAAGAAAAAAAAACTTAATCCAAAACGGTTTTCAAAATAACAAAGTGTGAGGGAAATACGGGGAGGTTTCTAGAGGAGATAGTTTTCAAAACGGTTCCCTGTATTTTTCTTTTCCCTTGAGTAAAATAACTACTCTTATTAAACCTTTAATTTGAATTTCAAATTTAAAATTAAATTAAATGATTTCATATAATTAATATGACTCAGACTCCGGCGGACCAATATACCGAGTCCAACAATTCTGACACTCCAGCAATTGACAAAAGGCACAACTACAAGACGATTTGTTTCTAATGCCTCAGTACAAAATTATTCAAAGCTCTTTTATAGTTCTCAGGAGCTTTGGAGAACTCAAGGGTAAAGTGGTAGACCATAATTCCCTTCATGAAATAAGAAAACCCCATTTGCCATCTTCGTGCCTTGCCTCTCCTCCATATGTAGTTTCGATGAGGTTGCCAGTCTTATTCCAGTACGAACATCTTAAATACTATGAATACATCAATTCACACAATGGTGTCCAAGGATTGAATAGTGGCATGCGTTTGGCCTTTGGACAGAGCATTGGAACATCCTAGGCAAAAGCAGTGTGATGTTGATGATTTTCAAGCCACTCAGACGGCCACCATTTTGGTCGAACTGCCTCAACCTTCACATTATCTTGACCCTCTACAGACAAGGTGCCAGAACTTCTAAAAGCTGCCTCCATTCGCAAAAGCCCCAGCCCACAGCATCCGAGGGCAGTATTCACGAAACCAGCTTTCTTGCCACTCGTAGTGTCAATTATTTCTGAGCCTGGAGCAACTTTGTCTTCTACTTCTAGAAGGGCAGAAAAAAAAAAATCAATAAAAAAAATATAATCCCACAGAAGCCAAGGAAGCTTTGAAATGTTACCTTTCCCATCATTAGTGACAAATCTAATAGGCACTATACGCTTGCGAATCACCCCTCGGTGATGCGTACGAGCTATGAGCTCTTGCCCCACATAACAACCCTTGTCAAAGCTAATTGCATTAAGGCCTACAAGGTTATACTCGAGCGGTACAGCCTCACCTGGACATGATTTGCAGCATTTAACACACCAAAGGATTGACTGACCCAAAAATAGTTTACTGCTAGAAATAAGTATGCACCTTTCTGAATCTCACTTGATCCCTCCGCAATTCCCTTCTTTATTCTCCACAAAAGATAATTGGATTCATCAGTTTCTTTGTCAACCTCAACTAAAGGTGCTGAATCGGGTAAAATGAGGGGATTAATTGAACAAGATAACTTTATATGGTTGAAATGATAGAGATTGCAGCCATATATGATAAAAATCTTACAATGAGTTAGAAAAGATAACTTACGTGTTACATTAGATGGGAAGATCCCTCTAAAACCAAGACAATCCAATCGGGGGTCCTTGAACCATTGCCACCCAAAATTACTTCCACGTGAAGCTGATGTTGCGGAGCGGTCCACACCAGCACCCCAGCCAACAGAAGCTGCCTCTGGTTCATCTGCATCAGGCAGTTTCTCAGAAAGGCTACGACCATAGCGTTGCCAGCATGAGAAATCTTCAGTGACATTATCAATCTCAACCTTTGACCTCAGCCGGTATCTGTGCCACCAAAATGTTAGGGTTTCTGCAATATATTCTTGTAGGTTTTCTGATTAATGTGACTCATTCTCAAATTCTGTACTATGCATAAAAAACATGTCTAGTTGCCAACTAAAGTAAAAAGGAAATTTTTCAGGTTCTAAATGTGAGTTAATGTTAATCGACACGGTCAAATCCTGCAAGTCAAATTTCTTTCCCTTTCTGTTGTAAGTCTAACAAAATTAATCACCAACCAGATGGATGTGTTTTAGTAGAAGCTAGCCAACCCAACGTGACAGAAGTTGTATGCTAAAACAGAGAGGAAAAAGGCAAATACCATTATCACAGAATCCTGATCATAGCTGACTTAAATTCTTCGTGATAGTTAACATACAGAGAAGAATTTGCAGTGACTTCTTCGAAAAACAGAGTGATGAAGACAAATCAATAACCAAATTGAGGTAAACATTTCAGAAAACACAAAAAATTCAATCCTAACAACTAGATGGCAGGTTTCCAACCCTCGTAAAAAAAGTGATGAATAATAAAATAACTCCGTGGAACAGTAAATAAACTTATAGTGAGAAGAAACTCACTTCTTCAATGTTTCCAAAAGTTCATCTAATACCGAAGTATCCACATCGGCGAGCAAATTAAACGGTTCATCAGTGTCAGTCCCAGGTCCTGTCCCAGTTTTATCAAGCTTCGTCTCAGACCTAGGTGGTTTACAGAGAAAAAGGTCGTAGAGGAATCTGCCTTGAGGGGTTAGAAGTGCAGCATATACAGGCGGAGCTGACGCAACTGGTACATTAGGTGTAGGAAAATTAGCAGCTTTTTCACCAACGGGTTCCCCAAACCTGCGTACATCGTTGGTTAACAGCCCCTGAAGAAACTTCAAGGTGTCAGGTCCTTGGAATCGGATAACTGACCGGGACTTGAGAAGCGAGACCAAGGTACCAGCATGTTCGAAATGGGTTTTGTGGTCAGGAAATTGTTTCGGGGAGGTGTGATGGAAGGTTCTGCAACTGCACGCAATGGTTCTGCGAAAAGTTAGATAGGTTTTGAGACGATTCATTGCTTCTATGCTCTCTGTGTCGGCGAAGACAAGTTTGTTGTGAAGATGGTGAAGGCTGAGTTTTCCAATAGACTCATGTAATGTCCCTCAGTCGCCACGTGGGTTAGAGAGGTCTCCGGCTAGCCACGTAGGTGAGCTTCTAGAGACACGAAGCGAAGCTCGAAGTTTTCTGCTGCCATACGTGTTGCTGTTCAATATTAGAATACACATTCAAAAGCACGTCAGAGATTCTTCTTTCCCACCATATCGCTTGCACTTATCAAAGCTGCATCATGCTTGAAAATTCTGCCAATGCACAGAGCAGCCAAAGATTGACAAGAAAAGGAAAAATTTAACAAACAAATAATTGCAAGTTGAGAGATATGAAGAACTTGTCATGAGAAGAGCAATTAAAGATTTCAATTTACAAATAAGGAAGTCCTGTAACTATAACCATCCACGGAAGTTCCAATCAAATCAAAATCTAGCCAAGTTAATGAGAGGAAATTCAGTTCAAAATCTCAAAGGTTGCAGAGACACATCCAGCCGAAAAAAGGAGGATGGTAAGCTTCGTACCAGCAGCACCGGAATGAACCGAACAAATTTCCGCCAAGGAAATATACCAAATCGATAAAAGATAGATAACGAATTCTTCCAATATAACGATCTCCAGCTTCCGCTCTGGCTTCGCGAGATTGGCTGAGAAATGCGGGAGCGAGCAGCCCTGAAAGCCCAAAAGCAACTATAATTCAGATTTGACTCGTTTGGATCAAAGTTTCACAATTGATTTTTTGTCTTAACGCGCGTTGGCGGTGAAGCGAATGGAGAGCTGCTTTTGACTTTCAATTCAGCGTTGAGGGAGTCTGGTGCTTCATTTATCGCCAGATTTTTAAAGTTTTACCAACCTTAGTTCTAATTTACCCCTTCTCCCATCTCCTCTGTACGCAAATCTATGCTTCATTCGCTGTTCTTTGATATCGGGTCTCCATTTATCTTCGTGTTCGCCGTTCTCTGATCCGTGTTGGTCTTCTGTCGTCCTGGGTCCTAACGCGAAGAACAATGAAAAAAGTTTCCTCGGTAGAGAATTTGCCATTGTAAAATTTTATTTCTTAAACCTTTATAAGATGTCTCATTATCACCTGATGCAAGCAAACTCAGGCAAGTACGCACTCGTATTAGATACAATGCCCATGGACAAGAGTT
>QFDD01001897.1:0-16138 GCA_006871305.1 Vachellia collinsii | reverse complement strand
CCATTGTTGGAACCACTCAACCAGTTCTGCCATTTGATCCGCGACCCGCTGACCGTCTTATGTGATGCACGGACAATACCGTTTTTTGTCTAATGATTCCGTAATATCAACATCTTCTCCCCAACCGTTGGATTGACCTACAACGGAATTTTTCCGGCGCGTCTGCTGACGTCCAAACCATTGAGTATGCTGCTTGAATTACCTTTCACATAGCTTCCAGGCCCATGTTCCAAAAGTTTTTACCAAGATCCGTCGGCCCCTGCGTTTAGACATGCCGCACAGCTGCAGGAGCTTTTGTTCGGCGTGCCGACAGTGCAATTGGCCCAAGGGCGATAAGAATATAACTAAAGAGTGAGCACCTCCTGACAGGTGCGATCATACCAGCACTAATGCACCGGATCCCATCAGAATTCCGTAGTTAATCTTACTTCGGCGAGAGTAGTACTAGGATGGGTGACCTCCTGGGAAGTCCTCGGGTTGCACCCCTCCTTTTGCATAGGTCGAGAATGGAAAGGCCAAATAGGTTTGATTGGTTGTGCGGGTGACCATTCGGACTGTCCCAAATGATGACCCGTAGAGCTTCCATTATTTGCATGCGCATGATTAATTGATTAAATGTTCTGCGAAATCCTGACGTCGTCCTCCCGGTAGTACAAACCGGGAGACCGCAGACTTTCCGTGCCGTCCAGGCGCTATACTTTCTCTTGAAAGTAGAGATTCATCCATGGCGTCATAAGCCGTTGCCGGAACCGCTCAACCAGTTCTGTCGTTTGAACCGTGACCCATTGGACATCTTTTGTGACACACGGACATACCATTTTCGGTTCAATGATTCCATAATATCGACATCTTCGCCCTAACCGTTGGAGTGACCTGCAGTGGAATCATTCCGGCGCGTCTGCTTACGTCAAAACCATTGAGTACGGGGCTTGAATTAGCTTTCTCATATTTTCCAGGCCTGCGTTCTGATAGTTTTGATAGGGATTCACCGGCCCCTACGTCACGACATGTGGTATGGCTACAGGTTCTTCTATTTGGCGTTCATGCGGTGTGACTAGTTAAGGGCGGTAAGAATATAACTAAAGAGTGAACTCCTCTTGACTAGTGCGATCATACCAGCACTAATGCACCGAATCCCACAGAACTCCGCAGTTAAGCGTGCTTGGGCAAGAGTAGTACTAAGATGGGTGACCTCTTGGGAAGTCCTCGTGTTGCACCCCTCCTTTTAAAAAGGCCGAGAACGGAAAGGCCAAACAGGTCTCTCCGGTTGTGCGGGTGACCATTCCGATCACAACTTGGCTCTTCGGTTGCATCGCCGGTCCACTAGTGGGGCACTACCAATCCGTTTGTCCCAAACGACGACCCGCAGAGCTTCCATTTTGTTCATGTGCGTGGTTTGTTGATTAAATGTTTTGCGAAATCATGATGTCCTCAACCCGGTCATACGAATCGGGAGACCACGGACGTCTCATGCTGTCCAGGAGCTATACATTCTCTTGAAAGTAGAGATTCATCCGCAGTGTCATTGGTCGTTCCTGAACCGCTCAACCTATTCCGCCATTTGATCCGCGACCCGGTGACCATTTTACGTGATGCATGGACATACAATTTTTGGTTCAATGATTTCGTAATATCGACATCTTCGCCCCAACCGTTGGAGTGACTGGCAGCAGAATCATTCCGGGGTGTCTGTTTACGTCCAAACCATCGAGTACGCAGCTTGAATTACCTTTATCATAACTTCTAGGCGCGCGTTCCGATAGTCTTTACCGGGATCCGTTGGCCCCTCCATCACGACATGTAGTATGGCCGCAGGTTGTAACATCCCAAAGCCCTCCCTTGTAGATATTGTCCATGTTGCAAATAGAGCAGGGTTTTGTTTCCCTAGGTTTCTACAATAACCCAGAAAACTCATCTACAAGGGGAAGGTATCCACACCCTTATAAGGCGTGCTTCATTCCCCTTCCCAATCGATGTGGGACTTCACATCCACCTCCATAGGGGCCAGCGTCCTCATTGGCACACCGACCGGAGGCCTAAATCTGATACCAAATTGTAATCCCTTAGGTAAATTAACCACATAATAAATATACCAATGACTATAACTTTCTCGAGGTCCAGGCCACAAGCGCTGTGGGTGAGACACCCAGCCCATAAACCTAACACAATATCAATGTGACTCAGAGCACAAAACTTGCTCACAAGTCACCAACAAAAAAATCAGCATAGATAATAAACCTTTAATAAAAAATATAGGTTCCCATATAGCCATCACATAAGTGCACCATGTCTCAGACATACCGAAGAACAATTATTAATGATAGGTCTAGCTTAATCATATAATCATAAAAATGAAAACAAAGCATGCAAGTCCTATAAGTCTGGCAATATACTTTTCTCAAAAAATTTAATATGACTGATAAGCCTATAGTGATAGCTACTATCAAACTGTTGGCTCCTTTCCTTCATGCCTCGAACCACTAAATTCCTCTCCTGAAAATGGTAAACAACGATAGGGTGAGACATAAAGTCCCAGTAACCAATAATAAATTCATAGAATATACAATACGAGATTATAAGTCAGTGAAGCAGTGCTAATATGTAATACTCAAACAGAATTAATATTTCCATCCAATACAATCATATTACACAAGTGATCCCTCCATCCAACTCCTCCATATTACTCCATGACGTGGATCTGGCTTAATGCGCTAAGCAACCCGGCTAAGGTCCAGCAGCAACATTAATCCAACCGGTCCCCCTTCGTTTTCCCTCTTGGGTCTAGAATCAGAGGGTGTCTAGCCTCCCACCTGGGTCTAGGCTGGCCTCCCACCTGGGTCTGAGTCACAGTAAAGCCAACCACTATGATTAGTAGTGGAGGCAACTGCGGATACAACATAAGCCCAATCATCACAAGATCAACCCAACTACTTCAATACCACCTAATATTCCAATCTCTTACAGATACATTAATTCACAATTTATTCCAACTAAGGATAAGTTATATACAGTTCATCATATATATACCTTTAAGTAAAATATATACTTCAAAATACTTCCCACTTCACTGAGACTGAATACATAAGTATAGAGATAGTATTCACAATAAATAATTAAGGTATCATAAATATCTTACAATCCATGCAAGCATATAAAATGAATTAACTATGGTTATCTTAACTCCAAGATACTCATGAGCGCAAGCCACGAAAGCACCAACCACACTCAAATCAATATACACAATGATATAGATACAAATTTAACACATGAATTAAATATTTAACTTAATTATATTCATTTAAGGTCTCAAAGTAATTATTTAAAATTCATACTCCTCAATATACTCCCAACAATTTAACTAACCTAAATTTAATTATTCCTCTCAACCCAACAATTCAATTAAAACGCAAATTAGCTTCCATTGCACAAAATCTCCAATTTAAAGTTTAGTATTTCAAACATAAAGTTGCTAAATTATATATCCTTAATTTATTCAACATTCTAAGCTTGTTAAAAATTCAAGAACATCTTCAATAGCACTAGCAAATTATTTAACTTAAATTTAATATATGCAAACAATTTATATATAAAAAAAATTATAACCTGCTCAAATTAATTATTTATTTTACATTACTAAAACACTCAAATCACAGATCCAGATCAGAGAAAATTAACAATTAATCCCTATCTATCTTTCATTAGACAGTTATGGCTAAAATTCAATATTTGTCTAATACTCTGAACCTGAAATTTCATCTAATCAGTATTATATTACTATCATTAGAAAGAGAAAATTATTTAGAAAAACTTTTACAAATGAAGTTTATTAAAAAGAAGTAGTTTTGATTACCTAATTGATCCCAAAAAGAAGCTCTACTCCTTAAAACTGCAGCGGATGCCGTTGAAGGGAAAGGACGCACTGAAACCTAATCTTTGATGATGTACAGAGGGGTATTTAAATACTACACCTCACGTGATGCCACAGTCCCTACCCCCTTTTTTATATATATGTAGATATACCTTTTTGACTTTTTTTCCTTTTTGCTTTTATACATTTTTTTTATAATTTCTTTAATTCATACCTCTCATTTAGATAAATTCTTTTTGACTCATGATTACCTAACAAATTATATTTCACATAAATACTATTTCTAAATAATTAAATCCTTTAAATAAATAATTATTTTTCAAAAATGATTAAATCCTCTAAATAAAAATTGGGATGTTACAACTCGCCCCACCTAAATAGAATTTTGCCCCCAAAATTCGCACGAAGATAATAGAAAGCTCAAAAATGGAAAACACATAGAACAATCACAATCCACACAATTAACCCAACTATCAAGCAATAAAATTTCAGGCGTCACAACACATTCATCACACAAGACCATGCCATAAACATAAAGCAAAGGATTCGCACCTAAGTAGATAAATTGGGGAAATCATGTCGCATTCGCTCTTCGGTTTCCCTGTAGCATCACCGGGTGACATTCATTTCTAGAAAACCTTTAATAAACGAATGGTCTAATTTCATAATTGTTTGTCCCTAACATCTAAAATTCTCCCAGGTTCTGCTTGGAAGGTTAAATTCTCTCTCAATTCAACCTCATCAGCCTTGATGACATGCAAAGGATCTGGGTGGTACTTCTTAAGTTGCGACACATGTAACACATTATGCAACCCAGAGAGGTGCGACGGTAGTGCAATTTGATAAGCAACAAACCCAATTCTCTCCAAAATCTCATAGAGGCCAAGATAACGAGGCGACAGTTTCTTAGACTTAATAGATCTACCGATTCCGGTCATAGGTGTTACCTTTAGGAACATATGATTGCCCACTTGAAACTCCAAATCTCTTCGACGCCTATTGGCATAACTCTTCTACCTACTTTGAGCAGTCAACAGCTTTTGTTTGATCATTTCTACTTTACTTGAAGTCCTCTCGACAAAATATGGGCCAATGATGGCTCTTTCACTTAATTCTGTCTAGCAAAGAGGGGATCTACACTTTCTACCATATAATGCCTCAAAGGACGCCATCTGAATACTGGAGTGATAACTGTTATTATAAGCAAACTCAGCTAAGGGTAGATGGCGGTCCCAACTTCCTGGAAGCTCAATAGCACAAGACCTTAGCATGTCCTCAAGAGTTTGGATCATTCTCTCTGACTCACCGTCTGTCTGAGGGTGGTAAGCAGTACTAAACTTTAACCTAGCACCCATAGCTTATTGCAAAGCCCTCCAAAAATTTGACGTAAACCTTGGATCACTATCAGACACAATGTCTGAGGGGACCCCATGAAGTCTCACTATCTCATTCACATACTTATGTGCTAACTTCTCCAATTCTTTCCCTTTTCGAGTGGGTAGAAAATGGTCTGACTTATTCAACCTGTCGATAATGACCCACATAGTGTCATGTCCTACAGATGTCAGTGGCAATCTTGTAATGAAATCCATAGAAATGCTATCCCATTTCCATTTAGGAACCTTTAGGGAAGTGAGTAGTCCTAGAGGTCTTTGATGATCAATCTTCACTTTTTGACATGTTAGGCACCTCATCACAAACTCTGTTACATCTCTCTTCAATCTTCTCCACCAGTACCCTTGCTTCAAATCATGATACATCTTTGTAATACTAGGATGAATAGTATATTTGCTCTGATGAGCCTCCTTTAATATCGTTCTTTTGAGCTGATCGTCGTTAGGAATACAAATTCTCCCTTTGAACAGTAGAAGACCTTTGGCTCCCAACTTAAAGTCGTTGATTTCTCCTTCTTCCAACCGCTCCCTAATCTTCAATAGATACTCATCCTCTAACTGAGCATGTTTAATTTCCCTCAAGAAGTTTAACTGAACTCGCAATGATTGTAATCTTGCACCTGCTATAGGTACCACACGTGCATCACGCAATGATTCCAATAGACAATTCACTTCCATCCTCATACTAAACATGTGAACTGACTTTCTACTTAAGGCATCTGCTACCACATTAGCCTTTCCAGGATGATACTTCAATTCATAATCGTAGTCCTTGAGGAATTCCATCCATCTTCTCTGTCTGTTATTTAACTCTTTCTGGTTCACCAGATACTTCAAACTCTTGTGATCACTAAAAATTCAAACCGAGCCCCATATAGGTAATGCCTCCAAATTTTCGAGGCAAATACTATTGCTACCAACTCTACAACATGAGTTGGGTAATTTACTTCATGATATCTTAATTGCCTAGAGGCATATGCTATTGCCTTGTTGTCTTGCATCAAGACACATCCCAAACCCTTCAAAGAGGCATCAGTGTACACTATATAAGGGCACATCGGGTCCGAAATAGTCAAAATTGGAGCTGTAGTCAATCTGGTCTTTAGCTCCTGGAATGCCAACTCACACTTCTCATTCCATATAAAGGGTTGATTCTTCTTGGTCAACTTCGTTAGAGGCATTGCAATCTGAGAAAATCCCTTAATGAAATGACGATAATAACCTGCTACGTACTTCAGTTATTGTCTTAGGAGGTTCCCACTTCAAGATTGCATCAACTTTGTTGGGGTCAACTGCCACTCCTTGTGCTGATACTACATGGCCCAAGAACTTCACTTCTTTTAGCCAAAACTCACCCTTACTTAACTTAGCATAAAGTTTGTGCTCTTTCAAAATTTGTAACACGATCCTGAGGTGATCCTTATGTTCTTCCTCGCTCTTAGAGTAAATCAAGATATCGTCAATGAAGACCACTACAAACTGATCTAAATAAGGTCTGAAGATCATGTTCATATAATCCATGAACAATGCTGGGGCATTGGTTAATCCAAAAGGCATCACTAAAAACTCATAGTGTCAATAACGCGTGCGAAACACCGTCTTCGAAACATCCTCTGCTCTCACACTCAACTGATGGTACCCTGACCTCAAATCGATTTTTGAAAAGATTGAGGAGCCTACTAATTGGTCTAATAAGTCATCAATTCTTGGTAATCGATACTTATTCTTGATGGTAACCTTATTCAATTGCTTGTAGTCAATACATAATCTCATACTCCCATCCTTTTTCCTTACAAAGAGCACTGGAGCACCCCATGGAGATACACTCGGTCAAATAAAACCCTTCTCCAACAAATCCTCTAGTTGTCTCTTCAATTCTGCTAACTCTGAAGGTGCCATCCGATAGGGATCCTTAAAAATGGGCTCAGTTCCCGATGCTAGCTCGATAGTGAATTCTACTTCTCTTTCCGGGGTAAACCAGTCACTTCTTCAGGAAACACTTCTGGAAACTCCTTCACCACCTCAATCTACTCAGTACTCTTACATCCTTCTGCTTGAATCGAGAAGAAGATGACAAATGCTTTGCATCCTTTCTTGATACATCTCTCAACTTGTGCCACTGATAACAATATTGGCTCATTATGTCTCTCAGGCAATATCGTACAACTTTGGAGAGTAACTATTTTCTCTTTACAATTCAAGTTGGCACCATTTGCCGATAACCAATCCATTCCCACAATAACATCAATACCCCTTAAAGGCAGGCATATCAAATCAATGGTCGTTTCACGACCCCCCAAACACAAACATCATATTCAAACATGCTTAAGCAATAACCACAGTTGCTCCAGCCAGAGTTGATACATGTAAATCATATGGGAGGTTACACATACAAAACTTTAACCTTTCCACACAATATACGATATAAAAGAATGGATGGCACCTAAATCAAACATAGCATGAAGAGGATGAGTTTGTAAAAGAATGTTACCTCTGATTAACTGGGGTGAAGTCTCTGCCTCATCAGCTGTCAGTGCGAATACTCGACTTGGTGCTGAGGCTCTAGAGATCTGGGCCATCTTCTTATTCTTGTCACAATATTTGGCCAAATGGCCTGCCTCTTCACAAGCATAGCATGTCCAACAATTCCCTGGGTGATGTCTGCCACATTGCATGCATTCAGGATAGATGGTCACATTAGGGGCAGAAGCAGTAGACCCCCTTTATGAGCTTTGATTGCCACTTCCGCTACCTCTAGAGACTTGGGCCCTTTGTACCAGACCTCTATGATATGGTGGCCTTTGGAAATAATTCTTTCCTTTATTGTTGCTACTTGAGCCTGGACCAAAGTACCCATTCCTCCTTATTGGCCCACCACCTAAGGGCTTTGAGTGCTTGCTGAACTTCCCGTGGGAATCCCTTCTATGGGCCACCTCTGTCTCTCTGATCCTTTTAGCCACCATTCTAATAGAAGTTCACATTTTTTCAAAGTCATCAATCTTATGGGCCGCCATATGTTGTTTAATCTCAGGCCTCGCCTTCTCTAGCAATTGAGAAGCAAGCCACCCTGGTTTAGGGTTGGCCTTCACATATGCCACACACTTGGATAAATTTATGAACTGGGAAATGAAGGCGTCCTCATGAAGATCTCCCTGCTGGAAGGCATAAAATTCATTCTCCTTTTGTTGCCTCAGAGCCGCTGGGAAGTAATGGTTAAAGAACCTTTTCTTGAATTCATCCCACTCCAAGTTGGGTTCATTCGAGGATTTGGCACTTGCCCACCATTGCTTGGCACTAGTGTAACACCAAGCGCTGTTAGGGACCTAACACCCTGAGGGACCCCAGAGTGGGTGAAGGGGGGAAAGGAGATGCAGTAGGTAGGATGCACTCAAGTCCCACATCGGTTAGATCCGTCCGATTGTACCAACCAACGACCCGCAAAGCTTCCATTTCGTGCATGCACGTGATTGGGTTATTAAATGTTCTGTGAAATCATGAAGTTCTCATCGCGGGGATTCGAACCACGAGACCCCTGACGTCCCATACCCTCCAGTCGCTTTACTTTCTCCTGAAAATATATGTTCATTCACGGCGTCATTGGCCATTTTCAGAACCACTCAACCGGTTACTCCATTTGATCTGTGATTCGGTGACATCTTATGTGATGCATGGACATACTGTTTTTGGTTCAATGATTCCGTAATATCAACATCTTCGTCCCAGCCATTGCATTGACCGGCAGCGGAATCTTTCGGGCGAGTCTGCTTACGTCCAAACAATCGCCTACGTGGCTTGAATTACCTTTCTCATACCTTCCAGGCTCGCGTTTCGATAGTTTTGACAGGGATTCACCGGCAACTATTTGATGACATGGGGGACGGCCGCAGGTGCTTCTGTTCGGCGCATGTGGCATAACAGCAGTGAGAATATCACTAAAGAGTGATCACCTCCTGACGGGTGCTATTGTACCAGCACTAATGCACCAGATCCCATCAGAAATCCGCAGTTAAGCATGCTTGGCAAGAGTAGTACTAGGATGGGTGACCTCCTGAGAAGTCCTCGTGTTGCACCCCTCATTTTGCACAGGCCAAGAAGGGAAAGGTCAAACCGGTTTACTAGTTGTGCGGTTGACCATTCTGATCACACCTTGTCACTACTGTTGCATTGCCGGTTCGCCACAGGGGCCCGATTGGTACGACTGTCCCAACCAACAACTCGTAGAGTTTCCATTTCGTGCATGCATGTGATTAGTTGATTAAATGTTCTGCGAAATCATGATGTCCTCGTCCCGGCCGTACGAACTGGGAGACCAAGGACGTCCTGTGCCGTACAGGAACTATACTTTCTCTTGAAGGTAGAAATTCATCCGCGACGCCATTGGCCCTTGCAGGAACCACTCAACCGGTTTAGCCTTTTGATCAGCGACCTGGTGACCTTCTTACGTGATGCACGGACATACCGTTTTTGGTTCAATGATTCCATAATATATACATCTTCACCCTGGCCGTTGGATTGACCGGCAGCAGAATCTTTCCAGCGCGTCTGGTTACGTCCAAATGATAGAGTACGCGGCTTGAATTACCTTTCTCATACCTTACAGGCCCGTGTTCCGATAGTTTTGACCGGGATCCACCGGCCCCTACGTCACAACATGCGGTACGGCCGCAGGTGCTTCTATTCGGCCCTCCTGAGCCGCGAGTGGCGCAAGGGCGGTCAGAATATCACTAAATTGTGAGCGCCTCCTGACAGGTGCGATCATACCAGCACTAATGCACCGGATCCCCTAAGAAATCCACAGTTAAGCATGCTTCGACGAGAGTAGTATTAGAATAGGTTACCTTCTAGGAAGTCCTCGTGTTGCACCTCTCCTTTTGGATAGCTCGAGAAGTGAAAGGCCAAACTGGTCTAACCGGTTGTGCGGTTGACCATTCCGATCACACCTTGGCGCTGCCATTGCATTGCCTTTCCTTCAGAGGGGCCCAACGAGTTCGAATGTCCCAACCAACGACCCGCACAACTTCCATTTTGTGCATGCTCGTGATTAGTTGATTAAATATTATGCGAAATCATGATGTCCTCTTCCCGAGCTTTCGAACCTAAAGACCAAGGACATCCCTTGACGTCTAGTCGCTTTACTTTCTCTTGAAAATAGAGATTCATCTACGGCATCATCAACCATTGCCGAAACCGCTCAACCAGTTCTGCTGTTTGATCCATGACTATTGGTCGTCTTACGTGACGCTCGGACATACCATTTTTGGTTCAATGATTCCGTATTATCAATATCTTTGCACTGACCGTTGGGTCGACGACAACGAAATCTTTCCAGCTCGTCTTTTTACATTCAAACGATCGAGTACGTGGCTTGAATTACCTTTTTGATGATGTCTAGGCTTGCCTTCAGACAGTTTTAACGGGATTTGTTGGTCCCTGCGTCTCGACGTGCGACACTGCCGCAGGAGCTTCTGTTTAGTGTGCCTATAGTGCAACTGGCGCAAGGGCGGTAAGAATATAACTAAAGAGTGAGTGTCTCCTGGAAGGTGGTGATCATACCAGCGCCAATGCATCGGATCCAATCAGAACTCTGCAGTTAAGCATGCTTCAGCGAGAGTAGTACTAGGATGGGTTACCTCCTGGGGAAGAACTCATGTTGCACCCCTCCTTTTGCACCGCTCGAGAACGGAAAGGCCAAACCGATCTGACCGATTGTGTGGTTGACCATTCCGATCACACCTTGGCACTGCCATTGCATTGCCATTCATCTAAGCAGAATCTTTCTGGCTATTCTGCTTATATCCAAACTGACGAGTACGCGACTTGAATTACCTTTCTCATGATGTGCGGGACGGCCGCAAGAGCTTCTGTTCGGCGTGCCTGTGATGCGATTGGCATAAGGGTGGTAAGACTATAACTAAAGAGTGAGCGTCTACTAACGGGTGCGATCATACCATCACTAATGCACCGGATCCCATCAGAACTCCGCAGTTAAGTGTGCTTGGTCGAGAGTGCACTAGGATGAGTGACCTCTTAGGAAGTCCTCGTGTTGCAACGCTCTTTTGGCATAGGCTGAGAATAGAAAGGCCAAATCAGTCTAGCCGGTTCTACGGGTGACCATTCCGATCACACCTTGGCGCTGTGGTTGCATCACCTATCCGCTAGGGGGGCCCGACTAGTCCGACTATCCCAATAGATGACCAGCAAAGCTTCCATTCTGTGCATACATGTGATTAGTTGATTAAATGTTCTATGAAATCATGATGTCCTCATCCCGGGTGTTCGAACCATGGGACTGCGGACGTCCTATGCCGTCCAAGCGCTTTACTTTCTCTTGAAAATAGAGATTCATCCGCGGCTTCATCAGCCATTGCCGGAACTACTCAACCGGTTTCACCGTTTGATCCACGACCCGTTGACCGTCATACATGACGCACAAACATACCGTTTTTATGATTTCGTAATATCGACATCTTCACCTTGACCGTTTGGTCGACCGGTAGCAGAATCTTTTCGGTGCTTCTGCTTACGTCCAAACCATCAAGTACGCCACTTGAATTACCTTTCTCATAACTTCCAGGCCTGCGTTTCAATAGTTTTGACTGGGATCAGCTTGCCCCTGGGTCACAACATGCGGCACGACTATAGGTTCTTCTGTTCGGTGCTCCTGCAGTGTGAGTGGCGCAAGGGCCGTCAGAATATCACTAAAGAGTGAGCGCCTCCTAATGGGTGCGATCATACTAGCACTAATGCACCAGATCCCCTCAGAAATCCGTAGTTAAGAGCGCTTGGGGGAGAGTAGTACTACGATGGGTGACCTCCTGCGAAGTCCTCGTGTTGCACCCCTCCTTTTGCACTAGCCAAGAATGGAACGGCCAAACCATTCTGATTGGTTGTGTGGTTGATCATTTCGATCACACCTTGGCTCTGTCGTTATGTTGCTAGTCCGCAAGAGGGGCTTGACTGTCCCAACCGACGACCTGGACAAATTCCATTTCGTGCTTGAGCTTGTGTTACACTTGCACCGGCCAGTTCTTGAATTATACGAAAAGAGGGGTGCAACACGAGGACTTCACAGGAGGTCACGCATCATTGTACTACGCTCACTTAAGCATGCTTAATTGCGAAGTTCTGATGGGATCCAATGCATTAGTGCTGGTATGATGGCACCCGATAGTAGGTGCTCACTCTTTAGTTATATTCTGACCTCCCTTTCGCCACCCACACCGCGGGGCACCAAATAGATTCTCGTGCTACCAGACCGAATGTCGAGAAGTAAGGGCCGATGGATCCCAGTTAAAATTGTCGGAATGGGGTCATGGAAATTGTGTGAAAAGTAATTCAAGGAGCGTATGCCCTCACTCCCTCTCCGGATGTTGGGAAATTGTTTCTCTTGTTGTGTGCCCTAAGAAACTAAATTTAGCTTAGCCCTCATTCCCTCTCTCACACATTTGTCCGTGGCTGATCCATCATTCATACACTGATTATAGATTATTATTATTATTAAATCTTATAGAAGTTGGATTATGAGGACTTAACCAAAGCAATAATGGAATCCTTTATCATTTTGCTTCACCCTCGTTCTTGTGAAGCTGTGAGCTTACCCTATCATCTTTATGATTAACGATATATGATATAAAAACTTCAACAAAAAGAACCATGTACCTCTTTTTTCAGAATTCATGCAATGGACTGACTTTAATTTTTGCAAAGGGAGAATCGTTTCTTTTGGATTTGTTCATTGTTGTTACATTTGTTTCATGTATACATCAATTCTAGTGAAGAATTATTCTGGTTGGGTGGGTTAATTTTATATCATTAAAAGGATTAAGATGAAGTGGACATACAAGCTTCAGTTTTCTGATGAAGACATTATGCTATAGTTTCTTTGCCCGTACAATTTTTCTTCCAGTTAATCAACTAGCTGCTGAAGGTATTAATCATGATCCGGGCATTTTGTGCAGTGCCTGAATGAAAATAATTATACGTAATGATCTTTTGCCTTAAAATTCAAGATTTGTGTTCATGTCATGGTATCTTCTTTTTGGATAAACATGGATATGTCTATGCCTTTGTCATAGCTTCAATTTATGATATGTATTCTATATTTGCCACTCCATTGTTTTAATTAATGATATGCTTAAATCTTTTTTCTCATTATGCTAATAACTAAAGTTTTTCTTTTGAAAAATCAGAAGATAGTCTTAAATTATGATCGCATTGATTGATAAAATGACAAACTTGATTTGATTATGTTTGGTTGTCATTGAGCTTGATTTTACTTGGTTTTTTGTATATTTTAGGTCTAGTTAATGTCATCTCCGTTTGTGAGTGAAACAATGTCATCTAATTCAATTCCACCAAATGGTAATGAAGTCAATCAACATGCACCAACATATTCTAGTCAGCAATCAAAATGATAGGGATGATAGTATCATTAAGAAGAAGAAGCGAAAAACCTAAGCTATCTGGGATGATTTTGATCAAGTTGAAACTAATGATGGGGTCAAAGGTAGATGTAAGTATTGCAAAAATGTATTTACATACTCAGGAAAGGGAGCTAGCACTACCCATCTTTGGAGACATGTCAAAGCATGCTTGTAAAGGAGGTTGCATGTCTCTTCACAAAACAAGCAACCCACCATTCCGTTTCAACCTTCCAATCCAAGCATTAATCCATTTGTGGCACCGGGTGCGAGATATTCTAATGAAAACATGAGGGAAATAATAGCTATTGCAATCATGGTACATGAGCATCCTTTTAACATTGTTGAGGATGAAGTTTGGATGTGGGGATTCTAATATGCAAATCCTGAATTTCAAAAAATTTCTCGCAAGACCACGAGAAGTGATTGTTTGGCCATATATGAGGCAGAGAAGAAACAATTGAAGGCTTTATTACAAGGTGTAAACAAGATGAGTTTGACTACTGATATATGGAAATCAAGCCATCAAGTAGTAGAATACATGGTTATCATCGGGCATTTCATTGACGCGAGGTGGAATCTTCAAAAGAGGGTTTTGAGTTTTATAAAAGTTCCTGCTCCTAGACGGGGAATTGATGTGGTAGATGCTATTTTCAAGTGTTTGAAGGCTTAGGGGATTGAAAACAAAAATTTTTCTATATCGGTTGATAATGCTTCATATAATGATTCTTGTTCAAGGGCTATTAAGGACACCTTATCACTTAATATCACATTACCTTTGGGTGGTAACTTGTTTCACGTTAGATGTTGTGCACACATACTAAATTTGTTGGTGCAAGATGGCCTCGGTAGAATTAAGAATATTATACATAATGTCCGTGAGAGTGTGACATATATCAACCATAATATTCAAGACTGAAAGGATTTTGTGATATTGTTGAGCAAAAATGTTTAAAGGAAAAGAAGCTTATTATTGACTGCCCAACAAGGTGAAACTCTACTTATAAGATGTTGTCTACAGCTTTAAAGTTCAAGGCTGTCTTTCCTGCTTATAAGGAAAGGGAACCTCATTACAGTTATGCATCATCAGAAGAGGATTGGCATAAGGTTGAGAAAATTTGTAAACTTTTAGAAGTGTTCAATGTAGCCACTAATGTCATATCAGGAAGTGAGTACCCTACTGCAAATTTGTACCTTCCTGAAGTTTGGAGAGTGAAACAAGTAATTGATGATGCCACAGAAGACAACGATTTTTTCATAAGAGAAATGACAGCCTTAATGAAAAAAAGTTTGACAAATATTTGGGTGAATGCAATTTGCTAATGGCTATTGCAAGTGTTTTGGATCCTAGATTCAAATTATATGTTATTAATTATTGCTTTCCTATTCTTTATAAGCTTGATTATGTGGCTTTTGATAATGTTACAAAAGTGGTTAGTGCTTTGGGATCCTTGTATGATGAGTATGTTGGCATGTACAATGGAACAACAACTGCTAGTAATGAGGTAGATATTGTCGGTAACAATTCTTCTACCAATGCATCTGGTTCTTCTATTGTTATAGGATTTGACCAAATCATAAGCGTTGTTTGTGAAAAGCAAGCAATTCCCCCAATGAAGTCAGAATTGGAAGCTTACCTTGAGGAGGGCGTTTCTCTTCCTGATGGTAATCATAACTCCTTCAATGCCTTGGAATGGTGGAAAAATAAAAGTTTAAAGTATAAGATTTTATCTAAAATGGCTGCCGACATATTAGCTATTCAAATTTCAATTGTGGCATTAGAGTCCACGTTTAGTGCTAGAGGTAGAGTTATTGATGAGTATCGTTCTAAATTGAGCGAAAAATCAATTGAAGCACTTATTTGTGGTGGGGATTGGTTTGAAGAAGAAACAGAAGGTACTATTTTTGCATTGATAAAATTATACCATTTGTTATAAATATTACAAGTTAAATTATATTATAATATACTAATATTCATTTGATTTATTATTTTCAAGGTGTTTGAGAAAGAAGAAGAGATTACGTTGAAGATTTGATGTTTTGTGGTTAGTGGCTATGCTTTTCTTGTCGGCGTTGAATAATAGTTGTAATTATATACATTTCATGTTTTCTAAATTGTTGTATTATTAGGTTGTGCCTTGATTAATTAGATTGTAACATTCATGTATTTGTGATGATTTTAATTGATTTTTATAATTTATGAGATATTTTATGTGTAGGCCTGTTTTCAGCCTATTTCAAGCTTGACCCTGATTCCTGTTAGCCTATTGATCAGAAATCAGGCCTTTTAACAGCCTTCAGGCTAGGCCAGGCCTCATACAAGCCAAGCACAGGCCTAAAAAAAGGCTTGTCTTAGGCCACAGCTAGGACCAACCAAAACAGGCGATGGAGCTTGGCCTGTTTCCACCTCTAGATCCGGTGCATTAGTATTGGTATGATCGCACCAGAAAGCATGC
>QFDD01001896.1:0-16823 GCA_006871305.1 Vachellia collinsii | reverse complement strand
GGAAAGATGATGTTTTGGAACTGAAATTTACCATCACTATAATAATGGTATGTTGGGTTTATCTCTGTATGTGTATCAAATCTGTCAAACCCACTATTTGGTTACTGCAAATGTTGGTCTGGTTCTCGGAGTTAAATTATACATAGACACACACGCACATGGTTCAGGTGGAAAGAAGCCATGGAAAATTTAGGAATTGCATTTAGTATGGAGAAACAAAGTCTGATAGTGAAATCTAAGTAACTGTTTTTAAGTGAGTTTTTGACTGGATAAACGACCTCCTCTACCCATGAAATTTGGTGAGTTTTTAGTACACATCTCATACTTTAAAATAAGTCCTAGAACACATTATTTAGATGAGTGGATTATAAGTTATGAATTTTTAAAGATTCATATAGAAAATTGAAAAGAATGCGTTGTTGCAAATGAGCAGAGTGCATTTTTGCTGGTTTGATGCAGAAAGCTTTAAGAAAAGATGAATGGGCTTATTTTTCCTTTATAGAGGAAGAAAAGATCTTTAAATAGAACTTGAAATCACTGCATTTCGAATTTTGTAGATTGAGTTATGAATTTTTCAAACTGGTTTAGAAAAACTGGAAAATGGAATTTTTCTGATGAAACAGCTGACTTTGAGTGGATTTTTAAATAGATAAATGGTCTTTGTCGATCATCAAATTTGGTAAGAAAATAGTACTCATAACAAGCTTTGAAACGAGTACTAGAATGCATGATTTGGATAAATAGGTTGCAAGTTATGAACCAATGAAGTTTGGATCTTAAATCTGGAAAATAGAAAGGTTGGTTACGAAGCAACAACTTTTGAGCACTGATTTGTGAATAAGTGTTGATCATAATTAGTGAATGGTAATTATTCTTGAAAGAGGATAAGGAGAGCTTCACATAAAAGTTTGAACCATTGTAGTTGGAATTTTATAGAATAAGTTATGATTTTTCAAAGTTATTGAAAAATTCAAGTGTCAAAGAAATAGAATTAATGTAAAGGGGTAGAAATTGGGTTAAGAGACAAGGAGTCAAGTAAGACTCGATAGATGTATAATTCACATTATACGTGTGTGTCTCTATCTAGGATTCGACTTTTGCCCAAGCCCACCAAGAAAAATTGGGAAGAAGGAAATCCGGAGAAGGTAAAATGAAAGTGAGAATGGAAGCTTGGCTAATGAAGCTCCTAGTATTGGAAGAAAAGAAAAGCAAGAGAAAAGCTAATAAAGCTCAAAGGTAGCAACTTTACCCATTCTTGCATTTAAGTTGTTTTTATATTTATGCTTCCTAGCTTGCCATCAGATGAATAGTTATTTTATCTTGAACATGTGAGTGACTCATTGAATTGTTTCATGGCCATGATTGACAATTCTATATTTTAAATGCATGTTCTTGTTATGTATAAGCTTTGGCAATGTTACTTGTTAGTTAGCAAATGATGGAAGTATAACTTGATTGTTTGAATGGTAATTGTTTGCTACGGGGATTCTTTGAATCTCACCCATCAATAACTAACCATGCTAGGTTACAAGCTTCTAAGAGAAAAGTGAACGCAAGAGGCAAATGGTAAGTAAAATAAAAGAGATAAGATTCTATAGTATTATTTTGCTGCAAGTTATTAAATGTATATCAAATCTTACAAGTTGTGTAAATTCAATATAAGGCTTTGGCATGTACATATGATATATATTGATGAATGATAAGTGATTGTATGCCTAAGTATGGCCTTGAAAGTATGATTTTAAGATGAAAGTTGTAACTTATGGGCTTTAATTATTTATTCACCTGAACGTTAAGGCTTTCGAATGTGCAATAGGTTGCATAACTGAAGGGTGTTACAAAAGAAATGATCACTTCCAGGAAAACTTGAAGAAAAAGATGCAACACTCGAGTCTTATAAGAAGAAAACTCGAGTTTGGACAAGAGTTTAGAGCAAAATTGAGTTAAAGACCACGATACTCGAGTTTTAGTATCCAAACTTGAGTGTTATTGGTCATCACTTGACTCAAAACTCAATGGCAGAAGAAAGTTTCATGAAAATCAAGTTGTGGATATCAATACTTGAGTTCCAGAATTCTCAGAGGCTTCACTTGCAACAAAACTCAAGTTTCCATAAGAGTATAGGTAAATACTCGAGTTCAGAGGACAAAACTCGAGTATAGGTAAGTCTTTTCATATTCAGATACCATAATACTCAAGTTCTGATGATAAAACTTGAGTATTCATAAGACCTTTCATATTCTAGTTAGCAAAACTCAAGTTTGATTGAGTAAAACTCGAGTTCTAATGTGCATGTTCATCTTTTGACCCTGAAACTCAAGTTTTATGCATAAAACTCGAGTACATGTAATCAAAACTTGAGTTTTAAAGGGCAAAACTCGAGTGTTAGTGTTATTTTCAGCTTTTTACATGCCCGATACTCAAGTTTTGTATCACAAAACTCAAGTTCTATGTGTCACCGAGGCCAAAATGCTCCAGAACTCGATAAATCCTCATTTTTCACTTTCAAAAACTCAAGTAACCCTAAATTCTCTCTACCAAATTTCGATCTAACCATTATTTTCATCCAAAAACCGTTTCATTCCTCCCCATAACTGCCTTCAACCATAACCCCTCTTCACACACCCCTTCATTTCTCCATTTTCACCGTTTAAATCCTCACATTTCTCATTCAAAGTCAACGGCACTCTCCGTTCTCAAATCTTCAATTTCTCTTCCATTTTCACTTTCTAAAGCATGGCTCGTACCAAATTCACTCCCAAAACCCTCCTAAGTCAGGAAAAGCAACTAGAAGTGGCCCATCTCAATCCCAATTATCTCCTCCTCCTCCTCCCAAAAGAGTCCGAATAATAGAGTTTCAGAGGAAGAGCAATTTGAGGTTCCCTTGACCAGAAGATCAAGAGCAAGCAAGCCCAAATCTATTCTGAGTACTAAGGAAAAGGGCAAGGCCCCAATGGTTTATACTTCACAGCCAGAGGCCTCACAAGCAGGACACTCAGACTCAGACACATAGAGCATTTCCCCTAGCTCTCGGGTCTCTGTGCCTAGGAGGAAGATGAAGGCACAGAGGGGGACTACATCAGAGACACCCCAAGTATTTGAGCAGACAGTAGGAGTGGCTCCCACAGGTTTTAATGTGAGAAATGTTTATATTAATCCCCAAACTCCTGGTGTTTATGAGAATGCTTATAAGGATATAGACCTGTGTCCTGCCATGTTTGTTGATTTGGACTATGTGAAGAAATTGGGGGTAGATATAAAGGAATATTTGGAATATTATGAGAATTTGTTAAAGATTAATATCACTTACTCCCTTAACATGGTTAGGATATTTTATAACAATATGGAGTTTATTGATTCTGCTAAGGATGCTTCTGGAAAGATTATCTTATACTCTACGAAGACTAAGATTAGGGGAGATGATGTTAGTATTACACCTAACTTGCTGAACTCCTATCTAGGTAGTCATGATTATGATTCAGAGTTTAGGACATTCACTCCCGAGGAGATTTCTGAGTATCTTAGGCTAGGAGAGCCATTTACAGGGCTGAATTTTGAGCCTGCTGCCATGCCACCACTTCAAAGGGTGATTCACTACATCTATACTAAATGTTTAGTGAATAAGAGCAAGAACTAGACCCACATGTCTGCCTCTGATTACCACATGATGGCATCCATTATGGCCAAGGAGAAGAGGAACATAGTGAGGCTTGTCTTTAATGAGATGTGGAGATTCAGATTCTCCAAGTCTAAGAGGATGTCTGTTCCCTATCCCTGCTTGGTCTCAAGGATCCTATAGTAGCACAGGATTTGGCACCTTATGAAGGATCAGAAGCCCCTCAAGCCTCTCCTATTCATAGAGACTCATCTTCACCGGATGAAGATTGAGGTGAGGATAGCACCAGGGTAGACCACTGTGGAGAGCAAGCAGAGGAAGAGAACTGCCTCTGGACCATCTAGAGTGCCTCAGGATGAGGCTCGATCTTCTACTTCACAGCAGCCTACCTCTACACCTTCCTTTGCCCAGGCCTCTATCTAGTGGTTCATGCAAACAGAGTTTAGGAAGATGGGTGAGGAGTTCACTCAGGCATTCCATAGTGAGACTCAGGCCTATGTCTCCAACCTGCTGAAGGCTGCTGCAGATTATTTCACTGGGAGGACACTTGATTTGGCAGTGGCATCTCTGAAGACTTCAATGGATTCCCTATAGTCTTCAGTGGATTCCAGACTCTCCTCTTTGGAAGGGAGGATGACTTCTATAGAGGACTTCATCAGTGTTGAGAATACTGAGTTATAAGGGTCAATACTCGAGTACCACTGTGTAAAAAATGATTTCAAAATTCAACACTCTCAAGAGAACTCAAGTTTTGTTGTAACTGTTGTCAAAATTTGAGTTCTGAGGGTCAATACTCGAGTATTGAGTATTGAAACAAGTTTCAGAAATCCAATACTCTCAGTAGAACTCAAGTTTTAATGAAAGTGTTGACAACACTCAAGTTTTGAGTGACAATACTCGAGTTTCAAGGACCAAAATATGTTTCAAAAAACCAAGACTTTCAATGGAACTCAAGTTTTAGTGGAAGTGTTGTTAAAACTTGAGTTATGGCTTGCAAAACTCGAGTATCAAGCTCTGAAAACTCTTTGAACCACAGCACTTCTTTGAAAACATGAAGTATTAGCAAAAGTTTTGATACAACTTGAGTTTTGAAGTGGAAAATTCTTTTGAACTTCAGAACTTCTTTAAAACTTGAAGTTTCAGCAAAAGTGTTGCTAAAACTCGAGTCTTGTGAGACAGAACTCGAGTATCGAGCCTAAAATTTGTCTTCAGGCTGAATACTTGAAGTGAAACTCGATGAGCAATGAAAGTGATGATTTTAAATACTTAAAACTTGAAGTTTTAAAGTATAAAACTCGAGTATCGAAGAACTTGCAAAGTTTTAGTTGACAGAAACTGATGTAAACTCGAGTTTTATTGTCTATAACTCAAGTATTGACAAAAATTTTGTTAGAACTCGATGAGCATTGAAAGTGTTGTCTCAAATTAACTTACAAACACTCAAGTTTCTTTATAATCACTTGAGTAATGAGAAAACTTCCAAGCTTTATCCCCAAAACTCAAGTATTAACAAAAGTGTTATGAATTCTTCACTGTTATTTCTTCAAACACTCAAGTTTTGTTGTTTATCACTCGAGTAGTATTTTACTGACACTAATTCAGAGTGTCAGAGGTTTTTGTTATTCTCAAATCTTTCTTTCTTTATGCTTCATTTATTTGAATCTCATCTGCTCTCATAAATCTCATTTATTTTAACGATTAACAGAGTATGGAACGTCTGATTGCCCCACCGGAAAAGGATTCAATGGACATAATCTCAGAGACGACCATACCTCATGTCAGAATCATTTAATGTGAGAAGCTGAACGAAGATGATGAGGGTAACAGAAACAAAAATGTCTCTAACGGATAATTAATACTTCCCAACTATAAAAGGAGAAGCATTCAAGTCCATAAAGCAGAGAACACAACTACCGGAATATTCATTTATTGTTCTTCATCTACCTCCTCTATTTTCATTCTCACGATCATAAATACTTCAGTGTTCATCATTTAATTCTTAGAAAGGAGAATATTCTTATTCAAACATTGATTCTGTGAGAGTTACTCAAGATTAGAGAATCTTGAGTATAAGAGACATGAGCAAAAGTGTTAGTGGGTTGAATTGAGTTAGGAAGGGGGGAGTCTTCCTTCATTGTTGTTGTAATTTTCATTGATTAGTGGATTTGAAAAGCTCAGAGGATTCTGAGGACTGGATGAAGGTCAAGTGGACTGAACAATGATAAATCTCTGTGTTCATTATTCTTCTCTCTATGTTTTATTTTCAAAGTTTGTGAAAACTTTATTTAGACCAATTCACCCCCTCTCTTGGTCAAATCCCATCCTAACACTTTATTCTTTGTTGATGGTTGTTTCCTCAATATAAGCACTTAAGTTTTTATCAAACCTTCATTCTTCAATTTGAGCAAGTTTACTTTGAATATAGTTTTTAAAAACAATTATTTTTCCTTATTAAAACTGGTTTTAGAAAACAAGTTTTGTAAAATAATTTGAAAATAAGAAAATAGAAACAAAGAAACCCTTCAATTCTTTTTCCAATTCTAAATATAATACCTTATTTGCAGTGTAAGTTACACTGTAAACAAGATCTTATATTTAGAATTGGATGGAGTATAAAAATTTTCAATATTTCATTTGGGAACTCAGCATAGAATCAATTATTGTGACCAAGCTAAAGGTTTTAGATATATATCTGGGATGCATTGGCAAAATTGTTGCATGGAGCAAAAAATATTCACACTTTAAATAATTGAAATCTCAACTTTTAGTTCTTTTAGTCGACTTTCAATAATATTGTGGGCTCTAACAATTTCTCTTTTAATTCTAACTTCTAAATTGTTATTTTGTTTTGCAATGTTCTTGTTATGAATTTTACTAGTAAATTATAACATAAAAGGGTAGAGCAAGGAGAAAAGTTTTGTAAAAAAGAAAAGAGAAAAAGAGGATGTAGAAAAGGATCATGTCAAAAAAGAGAGAAGAAATGGTATATAGGTCAAATCGTAAAATTCAAATATAAAAAAAAAATTTTATAGACTTTGTTAGATATTTCATAGAAGTGTATGCCCAAATTAAAATTTATATATTTCGGTTGGATTTATTTAGAATTTTCTCTAACTTTTGATCCTTATTTTATTGTGTTTTACCTTTTTTTTATTTATGATATAATTCAATTGATGAGCAATATCAGCTTGAAAGTATTCAAATCATAGCAATGTTATCCAAGTTAAGTTTAATTGTTTGTTGATCATAGCAAATATGGATGATATGAACTTATCATATTAGCATGTTTGATAAAGTAAAATCATTGCTCAAATCCAAGAAGGAAACAGACATGGCTTACATATATGAACTTCTACCTGCTAATACAGTTTAAATGCATGACATTTATTCTTATTTGAATTTATTTTTGACAGATTAAAAAAATTATATAATTTATTAGAAATATTATTTATTTTTATATAGAATTTTAATGTTTATTATATATTATTTATTTCAGTACCAAAAAGGAAGAAGACCCAAAAGGACACTACTTCAGAGGCTCCTCAGACATCTGGGCAGACAGCGAGAGCACCACCCTCTGGTTTCAATGTAAGCAGTGTTTACATTAATCCTCAAGTCCCTGGTGTCTTTGAGAATGCCTATAAGGATAGAGACCTGTGTCCTGCTATGTTCATAGACTTGGATTATATCAAAAACTTAGGGTTAGATGTCAAGGAATACATAGAATATTATGATAGTCTGCTTAAGATTAATATTTCATATACCCCAGATATGGTCAAGATTTTCTATAATGATATGGAGTCTACCTCTGCTAAGGATGGGTCAAGGAAGGTTATTTTAAGGTCTATGAAGACCAAGATTAGGGGTGCTGATATACATATTGCCCCAGATTTGATTAATAAATATTTGGGGACACATGATTTTAATGCTGAGTTTAGGAGCTTTACTGATGAAGAGATTTTTGAGTACTTAAGGCCAGGAGAGCCTTTCACTGGGTTAAATTTTGACCTGCAGCTATGCCTCCTGTTCAGAGGGTGATTCACTACATCTACACTAGATGTTTAGTGAATAAGGTTAAGAACTACACCCACATGTCATCCTCTGATCATCAGATGACGGCATCCATCATGGTCAAGGAAAAGAGAAACATAGGCCAGATGGTTTTTGATGAGATATGGAGATTTAGGTTGTCCAAATCCAAGAGAATGGCTATCCCTTACCCCTGCCTGGTGTCCAAGATTATAGAGCTGCACAATATTTGGCACCTCTTAAAGGATTAGAAGGTTCTTCAACCTATCCAGTTCAGACTCATCTTCATAGGATGAAGATTGAGATTCAGATAGCCCTTAGGCAGACTATAGTACAGAACAAGCAGAAGAAGAAGACTGCTTCTGGACTTCTAGGGTGCCTCAGGATGAGGCCCAGTCATTAGTCCCTCAGCAGCCTACCTCAGCACCTTCCTTTGCTTAGGCCTTAGTTTAGCATTTCATGGAGACTGAGTTTAGGAAGATGGGTCAAGAGTTCACACAGGCCTTTCACTCTGAGACTCAGAATTATGTGAACAACCTTCTGAAGGCTATTGTTGAGTACTTCACTGGGAGATCTCTTGATATAGTAGTGGGTAAGCTAAGGGATTCTGTGGATGCCCTTCAGTCTTCAGTGGATTCCAGACTTGCCTCTCTGGAAGGGAGGATGACATCTATTGAGGACTTCATCAGAGGATTTAAGGCCCCTCCTCCTTCTTCAGCTAAACCATCTGCACCTGAGCCTTCTCCTGAACCTGCTCCTACATCTTCTATTCCAGCATCTCCAGCTCCTGCTTCTCCAGTTGTTGATCCTGCTCATGACTCTGAGCCTGCTCCCTCATCTCTTGCTCTTGCATCCCCAGTGCCTGATCCTATTCCTTCAGTTCCTACTTCTGGTTCTGACCATACTCCCTTGCTTCTCCTTGAGTACCATCCCATTGAGTCTGGTCAGCCATCTGTAGCCTCTAAGACTACCCCCTCTAAGCCTCCTATTTCACTTGCACCTCTCACCACCATTTTCAATATTTCTGATTCATCTTCACATGAGCACACTGCCTCTCCTTCTCACCCTCTTTGATTGATGACAAAAAGGGGGAGAAGTGGTGACTCTTGTATTTATCTATTTTGATATTGAATTAGTTTGATTTACTTATGTTTCTGACTTGCTTACATAATTAATGCTCAGTTTACTCAGTTTATATGTTCATTGCTTACTTTTGCTTCTGAGTTAATCAATCTGTTCTTATATCTTGTTTATTGATTTTGTCATCATCAAAAAGGGGGAGAATGTTGAGATAATGTTTTGATGATGACAAATATGTTTTTGAACTTATGATTAAATTGATTGTTTTTAGAAAAGTTTAAGTAATCTTTGAGTTTTAATGAAAGTATTGGGAGAACTCGAGTTATAAGCTTTAGAACTCAAGTTACATTGTTTAAAAATGCTTTCAAAATCCCAAACTTTCAAGAGAACTCAAGTTTTGATTCAAGTTCTGTCAAAAATTGAGTTCTGGGAGTCAAAACTCGAGTCTCGATTTTTGGAGAAAAGTTTAGAAATGCAAAACTCTCAGTAGAACTCAAGTTTGAACAAAAGTTTTGACAAAACTCAAGTTGTGTGTTATAGAACTCGAGTTTCGAGTGTTGAAAGTGTATTAGAAAATTAGAACTCTCAAAGAAAACTCAAGTTATATTGGAAGTTTTGGTGAAACTCAAGTTTCGTTTTATAGAACTCGAGTTTTGGGCTCTGAAGAATAGTTGAAACTCAAAACTTCTTTTCAAAACTTGAAGTTTCAAAAAAGTTTTGATGGAACTCGAGTTATGAGTATCAAAAATCGAGTTTCAAAGAGAGAGAATCAAAGCCTCCTTCACAACTTGAAGTTTCAACACAAGTTATGGTATAACTCGAGTTTTGGGAAAACATAACTCGAGTTTTGAGCTCTGAAAAAATTCTTGAACTACAAAACTTCTTTCCAAAATTTGAAGTTTCGTTCAGAGTTTTAGCATAACTCAAGTTTTATGAAATGGAACTCGAGTTTCGAGATTGAAAATTGTTGAGATAATGTTTTGATGATGACAAATATGTTTTTGAACTTATAATTAAAATCTATTATTTTCAGAAAAGTTTTAGTAATCTTCGAGTTTTAATGAAGTTATTGGGAGAACTCAAGTTATAAGCTTTAAAACTCGAGTTACAGTGTTTAAAATGGCTTTCAGAATCCCAAACTTTCAAGAAAACTCATGTTCTGATTGAAGTTCCGTTGAACCTCGAGTTTTGGGAGTCAAAACTCGAGTCTCGGATTTTAGGAAAAGTTTTAGAAATGCAAAACTCTAAGTAGAACTCAAGTTTGATTAAAAGTTTTCTCACAACTTGAGTTTTGTGTTGTAGAACTCGAGTTTCGAGCTTTGGAAGTGTTTTAGAAAATCAGAACTCTCAGAGAAAACTTGAGTCATATTGGAAGTTTTGGTGAAACTCGAGTTTCGTTTTATAGAACTCGAGTTTCGGGCTCTGAAGTATTTTTGAAACTCGAAACTTCCTTCTAAAACTTGAAGTTTCAATAAAAGTTTTTATGGAACTCGAGTTATGAGTATCAAAACTCAAGTTTCGAAGAGAGAAAAACAAAACTTCCTTCACGACTTGAAGTTTCAGCAAAAGTTTTGGTATAACTCAAGTTTTGGGAAAACAGAACTCCAGTTTTGAGGTGAAAATTTTTGAACTTCAAAATTTCTTTCCAAACTTGAAGTTTAATTAAGAGTTTTCATATAACTCGAGTTTTGTGTGTTGAAATTCGAGTTTCGAGAAGCAAACTTGTTTTAAATCTAAAACTTCCAATGAAACTCGAGTTACACATAAAAGTTATGATTTGAAATACTTGTAACTTGAAGTTTTATGAGACAAAACTCGAGTCTCGAAGAGTGAACATGTTATAACTAAAAACTTTCAGTGAAACTCGAGTTGCAATAAAAGTTATGATTTGAAAATAGCTGAAACTTGAAGTTTTGGCTTATGGAACTCGAGTCTCGAAGAGCATAAAATTATTTTTCCTACGGAAACTTATGAAAACCCGAGTTTTAAGTTATGTAACTCAAGTTTTATCAAAACTCTTATTAAAACTCGAGTTACAACAAAAGTTGCGTGAATTCTACTTTGAAATTTCTTCAATAACTCGAGTTTACTTTTCTGACATTAACGCAGTGTGTCAGAAGCTTTATTCTGCTCTCAAATCTTTCCTTATTCATGCAACGTTTATTTGAATCTCACCTACCATCATAAATGCTTAACTGCCTTAATTATTAACAGAGAATGAAGTTCTGATTGGCAAACCAGAAAGAGATTTACGGACAAAATCTCACCTACCTACTATCAGAAGCACTCAGACGCATTCAATGCAGGAAGGTGAACAACGACAATAAGTCTAACGGAAACTTAAATGTTTCTAACAGATATTTAAGTCTTCGCACCTATAAAAGGCGAAGCATTCAAGTTTCAGAAAATAGAGAACGCACTTACGAGAAAGCGAATTTATTATTCTTCATCTACCTCCTCTGTTTTCATTCTCTAACATTTAAGAGCTTCAGTGACTATCATTAAATTTTCAGAAAGGATAATATACTTGTTCATTTATTGATTGTGAGAGAGTTACTCAAGGTTAGAGAATCTTGAGTGGGATAAGACACGAGGAAAAGTGTTTGAGGGATAAATTGAGTTAGGAAGGGGGAGGGTCCTTCTTCTGAGTTGTTGTAATCATTTAAAGATTAGTGGATTTGAAAAGCTCAGAGGGTTCTAAGGACTTGACGTAGGTCAAGAGGACCGAACCAAGATAAATCTCCTTGTCCACTTTCTTTCATACTCTGTTTTATGTTTCAACAGTTGCGAAAATTTTCATCTGACCAATTCACCCCCTCTTGGTCAAATCCTATCCTAACAAAAATGTTCTAAACTCAAACCTTTCAATGAAACTCAAGTTGTAATGAAAGTTATGATTTGAAAATAGCTAAAACTTGAAGTTTTGGTAAATGGAACTTAAGTCTCGAAGAGCACAAAACTATTTTGCTTACTTAAACTTATGAAAACCTGAGTTTTAAGTTTTGTAACTCAATTTTTATCAAAACTCTTATTAAAACTCGAGTTACAAAAAAAGTTGTGTGAATTCTACTTTGAAATTTCTTCAATAACTTGAGTTCTCAGCAAGCCAAACTCGAGTTTGCTTTTTCTGACATTTACGCAGTCTATCAGAAGCTTTATACTGTTCTCAAATCTTTCCTTATTCATGCAAGATTTATTTGAATCTCACCTACCATCATAAATGCTTAATTACTTTAATGATTAACAGGGAATGAAGTTCTTATTGCCTAACCAGAAAGAGACTCAACGGACAAAATCGCAAAAAAACATCCTACCTACTGTCAGAAGCATTTATTGCGGGAAGGTGAACGACAACAATGAGTCTAAAGGAAACTTAAATGTTTCTAACGGATATTTAATACTTCCCACCTATAAAAGGCAAACCATTCAAGTTTCAGAAGATAGAGAACGCACTTATGAGAAAAGCGAATATATTATTTCATCTACCTCCTCTGTTTTCATTCTCTCATACTTAATAGCTTCAGTGATTATCATTAAATTATCAGAAAAGAGAATATACTTGTTCATTTATTAATTCTGTGAGAGTTGCTCAACGTTGGAGAATCTTGAGTGAGAAAAGACATGAGCAAAAGTGTCAGTGGGATAAGTTGAGTTAGAAAGGGGGAGAGTCCTTCATCTGATTTGTTGTAATCTTTTGAGATTAGTGGATTCAAAAAGCTCAGAGGATTCTGAGGACTGGAAGTAGGTCAAGAGGACTGAACCAGGACAAATTTCTTTGTCCATTTTCTTTCATACTTTGTTTTATGTTTTCAACATTGCGAAAATTTTAAACAGACCAATTCACCCCCCCTCTTGGTCAAATCCTATCCTAACATTACAAAAAACGGGATAGATAGTTCAAGCCGAAAATCGGCAAACTGGTCATGGGTCCGATTGGCCATCTAGACCGACAACTAGGTTGAGCCTCCCAAACTAGCCGGTTGGATGGGTTAAACCGGTTTGCTTTTTTATTTTTGGGGGAAAAATCTAAAAGCTAGAAACACGCAAAATAGAACCAAAGTGAGAATATGTGATCCATTAATTTTTTTTTAAAAAAAATGGTAACAAAACTAGCATTTAATTCTCTATCTTTTATTTAAACAAATGTAATCGTGATGAAATAAGATAAAATTAATTCACTTTATGTTAATTCACTTTATGATATTTAATTAAATTCAAAAATTTAAAATATAGGTAA
Source organism: Vachellia collinsii (assembly GCA_006871305.1). Taxonomy (NCBI): domain Eukaryota; kingdom Viridiplantae; phylum Streptophyta; class Magnoliopsida; order Fabales; family Fabaceae; genus Vachellia; species Vachellia collinsii. The sequence continues at coordinate 3,861 of QFDD01001896.1, read as the reverse complement.
AATAAGATAATATTCTAGGTTTTACCTATTAACTTTTATAAAATAAAATATAATATACTAAATTCTATTATTTTAATATAGTATGTTTGATTCTGGATAGATCCCAATTTGACCCATCAACCCTTGAATCACTATTTTACTTGGTTCAATATCTGATCTTATGTTTTGAACCTTGGTGCTTACGCTTAACTTGTGCAACATTATGTTATCGAACACTCAAAAAACAAATATATGCTAATTTCAGAAGGAATTCAAAATTTATTGTCTACTTATACATGAGTCCTAGTGCATGTTTGTCAGTGATTTGGTTTGATTCCATTAATAAAAAATCAAAATTCCATCCACAAAGATTTGCCAGAGATAGTCTTTTTATCCCTTATATTCACTTTCGTATGCATCATCAATATAAGGGGAAATTAGTCCATGGTAAGAAATGCATGGCATGTTTGTTTCCCTTTTAAAAAAAAGTTTGAAAAAAAATTGGTTCGGTATTTTATTCTTAATAAGTTGTTTTTAAAAATAAAAACTTCTTTTGTAAACAACAAAGCAATTTTTAATTGTCTTTTGGTTTTCTTTATTTCTTAATTTTTGTTTGGAAAAATTGAAAAACCTTTTTTCTCCGTTGATGGCTGTTTCCCCCAATTTAAGCACTTGAGTTTTTATCAAACCTTCATTCTTCAGTCTGAGTAAGTTTAATTTGAAAATGGTTTTTTAAAACAATTATTCAAATATATTTTTCCTTATTAAAACTGGTTTTAAAAAACAAGTTTTGTAAAATAATTTGAAAATAAGAAAATAGAAAATAGAAACAAAGAGACCTTCAATTCTTTTTTCCAATTCTAAATATAATACCTTATTTGCAATGTAAGTTACACTATAAGCGAGATCTTATATTTTGAATTGGATGGAGTATAAACAAATTTTCAATATTTCATTTGGAAACTCTGCATAGAATCAATTATTGTGACCAAGCTAAAGGTTTTACATATATCTCTGGGATGCATTGGCGAAATTGTTGCGTGGAGCACAAAATATTCGCACTTTAAATAATCGAGATCTCAATTTTTAATTCTTTTAGTCGACTTTCAATAATATTGAGGGCCTATAACAATTTCTCTTTTAATTCTAACTTTTGAATTGTTATTTTGTTTTGCAAAGTTTTTGTTATGAATTTTACAAATAAATTAAGACATAAAAGGGTAGAGCAAGGAGAAAAGTTTTGTAAAAAAAAAAAGAAAAAGAAAAAGAGCAAATAGAAAAGGATCATGCCAAAAAAGAGAGACGAAATGGCATATAGGTCAAATCGTAAAATTCAAAAATCCCAAAAAAAAGTCTATAGACTTTGTTAGAGATTTGATAGAAATGTATGCCCAAATTAGAATTTATATATTTTGATTGGATTTATTTAGGATTTTCTCTAACTTTTAATCCTTATTTTATTGTGTTTTACTTTTTAATTACCTCACATCAGAGCAAGAGTACAACACCACAACAATCCACAGCTCAAAACTCAAGTCACCAAAATACAGTCAATCTAGACAATTAATTTAATTACATATTAATGTAATACTAACGAAAACAAAAACATATGAATTTAAATAAAACTCACTTCTTATTTAAACTTTAAGTCCCACTTGCAATCATAATTCAAATTATTTATCTCATTCACATTTCTATCATCCAATTGCTTTATTCCACTTGTCAAAATTATTACTAATAATAATTTCTTCCATCTCCAAAAACTTTCACAATTGGCTCTCTTAAATCCTCAAATATCATATAATCACATATCCTCAAATCTTTCTTAAAATTCCAATTTCTTTCTTCCATAAATTATTTCTCACTCAATAGAATCACCAAAAATATCTCTATTCCTTAATGTATCAAAAATACCACATTCCAATACTAAAAGTTCCACATAAAATTCCTCATATTCATATTTCATCATCAATCACAAATCCCATCCATTCAATAATCATTATAGTCTCCAATGGAATAAAATAAATAAAACTCAAACTTAATCAATAGAACAACTTTTATTGAAAGAGTTTGGTGACTAGAAAAAGTTTTGCTTATCAAAATGGGCTTCAAAGTTCAAGCTATGCATAACAATGGCAGACGAGCGCCACGGGCGAGAGAAGGGAAAGAAGACCATGCGGAATAAAAGAAATGGACTCATGACCTAAAATAACATTATGATTAAAATTACATAATAAAACCTATCGGAGAAAATTACACTAAAAAATCCCATTTTCTTATTCATGTTCCCTTTTCACACCTTTTTTTCCCCAATATCTTTCATCATATATTGTACTTTATTTTATTTTATTAAAAAATTTGACTAAATCCATATTAGTCAAATAACATAATAATAACTTTCAATTATCATAAAATAAAATTAGGATTTTCCCTTTTTTCCCCCAATATCTTTCATCGTAAACTTTTTACTTAAGGGCATTTTCATCTTTTCATTTATGAAATCCCAGTTTTCTATTTATACAATTTTTGACAATTTTGTTATATCTATATGTTGTTTTTCTTATTCATAGCAGCAAATAGGGTTTCAGAATTTCAAGTGTTACTTTTTAGGGATTTTCCCATGATTGCTTATTGAATTTGCAGATATTAGGCATGTTCACTCATGATAGCATTGTAAAAGCATGTTTGTGTGAGATGAGACAAAACTCATTTCACATGCTTATCTTATAGACTCTAAATCACGTTGGAAAAATATTTTTTACCACTAATTCAAACAAACACATCAATGATGAAACTATGAGAGGGAAAATTAATTTTTTTTCCTTTTTTTTTCTCTTTTATTCTGACCTCTAAATGTTTGTACTGATATACATAAATGTGTAATATGCTAATAGTTATATGATAAGGGAAATCCCAAAAAGATACAACTTGAATGCAAAATTCCAAACAGAAATTATCCCAATTTCGAAAGCTTAAATAAACTTATAGTACATGTGGTGGGAGTCTAAATCTATGCAGTGTTTGAATATTCCCTTTTAAGTGATTTTAACATGGTCTGTTTGGACAGGCTGTCTGAATTTTCAAAAAAAAATTGCCATGAAGAGTTTATACAAAAATTTTGTTTTGAATGAGAATTTGCATATCACTTTTTTTTTCAATTTTTTGATATTGCGTTTTTGAATTTTTCATTATTTATTCAATTTTTATTATTAACACAGAAGTGAGGGACAAATTGTATGAACATCTTAGTAATTATTATAATGAAAAGGAATTGTCTTATGCTCACACTTTCTTCCAAAGGAAATTAAGAAATAAAGGGAATACATAGAGTAAGAAGAAAATGTCTTGTCGAAAAAAAAGAGCAAGGAGAAAACATGTCAAATCAAAAAAGAGAAAAAGAAAAGAAAAGAAAAGGCATATAGGTAAAATCACAATTTAAAAATCCCAAATAAGATTTATAGGTTTTATTAGGGATTTGATCAAAATGTAGGTTTAAATTAAGATTTTTGTATTTTAGTTGGATTTATTTAAGGAATTTCATATATATAATGTCTCTGTTCAAATTATTGGCTTAGGGCATAATCTGCAACCCGAAGACAAACATGAGAATTCAGTTGTAAGTATAAGGTTATTTGAGTGTAATAAGTTGCTTAATTGTACTATAATTGGGAACTCCTTTTAGAGCCTCAAAATGCATTACTAAAAGAGGAATATTAATGATGAACTAGGTCAGGCTGCCAGGGTGACGAAAATACTCAAGCAAAGTCTTTTTCATAAATCTTATTAAGAAGGGTAAACATGTAAATTTAATAATAAAATTTTGTGCCAAATGCTTCTGACACCATAAAGTTTTAGGTGGTGTAAAAATATACATAAAGTTAT
>QFDD01001895.1:0-19178 GCA_006871305.1 Vachellia collinsii | reverse complement strand
GATGCTGCTAGTAGCTTCATCAAGCCAATCATCACCTTCTTATCCAACAGTGGAGCACCACTTCTTGCTAATATATATCCCTATTTCTCATATTCTAGCAACTCACAAAGCATTCCTCTTGATTATGCTTTGTTCAGACAACAAAGAACAAATGAGATAGGCTATCAAAACCTCTTTGATGCAATGTTGGATTCTATGTATGCGGCTCTTGAGAAGATTGGAGCACCAAATTTGCAGATAGTTGTGTCTGAAACTGGGTGGCCTTCTGCTGGTGGAGTTGGAGCTACTGTGGATAATGCTGAAACTTACTATAAGAATTTGATTAATCATGTCAAAGGTGGGACCCCTAAGAGGCCTGATAGACCTATTGAGACATATCTGTTTGCCATGTTTGATGAAAACGTGAAGGCAGGTGCAGAGATTGAGAGGCATTTTGGTTTGTTTTACCCAATTAGTAAGTCACCCAAATATGGAATCAATTTCAATTCATCCCATTCCGAGGAACAAAAAATAATGTGTATTTTCTCTTCTTAACTGCAATAAGTTTTCCATGTGTCAATGTTTCTTCTTGAATGATATGCATGCAACTTTTTTCCCGCTAAACACAGTTATCCTCCTACTGAATGCATGAGGTATTAAATGTTCTAAAGTTCTAATGATGTAGTTGAGCAGAGTTTCTACCATGGGTCTAGGATGGTCTATGTGGGAGACAGAGATTTAGTGGCTCTGCATTGTCTGAAAGAGAATTGTCTGTTAATCATCTATAATAGATTGGCAATTTTTCTCTAAAGGTAGTGATTGTGTATACGTCTCAAAGAGTATATCATTTCCATATTATATATTTCTTACTTTTAGTATAAGCACTAAAATTTAGCTTTTCTCGAAGAAATGAAGATCCAGTAGTATTGAGCTGAGCATATAGTGACATTTCTACTTGACCACTTGTAGCAGGTAGGTTCCTTTTACAATACCATATTAACTACTTTTTGGAGATTAATGAAGTTAGTTAAACTTAGTTCCATATCAAAAAATTTAAGAACTTTTTAATATTACCCTTTGATTGTACCACTTATGGAGAGGGCGGGGAAGGAAAGATCTTTATAAAAACACAAAAGAATTTTCGAAGATTTATTATAGGTGTTTCTAATAGCATAACAGGAGGCATTCAATGTTAAACCTGATAAAAAGAAATAAAAAAATAATATTAAACCTGATAAAAAGAGAATCTTGACAAAAAGAAAACGATCCAAAACCTCAATTGATTACCCAACAATTAACAAACCTTTCATAAACAACATTCTTTAATTTCCTAATGCACAAAAGACGTAATATTTTCAGCATGACACAGTAACAGATCCAAAATTAATAGAAATATCTAGTTTTATACTTTTGCCATCATCAACTAGAGACTATGATGTATTGATTTTCACTCCGACACAGTAAGCACAATTCCTAGCCATCATCAAAATCCACATATTCATATAAAGAAGTGTCATACAAGGTATTGCATAATTCACATTCTAAATCCATCAATTCACTTTCCAAAATTGTTATAGTTGCAAAAAAATCAGAGGAGTAAAATTAAAACCTTAAAACATTTCCTACTACACACTAAAAGCGAAGATGACAAGGTGGCAATCCAACTCGATATGCTTAGTTCATTGATGAAATGTTGGATTTGCAGCAATATGACTAGCGGATTGGTGTCACAGTAAGTCAGTGGGATGAGAAATATGGAGATCAACAAGTAAATAAAGAAGCCACTGTACCTCACATGTGACAGAACCAAGAGCATGATACTCTGCTTTAGATTATGAACGCACACTGTTGTTTGTTTCTTGGACCGCCAAGAGATCAAGATCTTGTTAAGGAACACACAAAATCTTGTAACAGACCTTCTCGTATCAGGGTAACCAGCCCAATCGGAATCACTGTATGCTTAGAGTTGAAAATTATACGTAGATGGAAAATAGAGACCCTTGCCAGGACAATGTTTGATGTAATGAAGAACTCTAAGAGTGGCTTGATAATGAGTAGTATTAGGAGCCTGTGTGAACTGACAAAGCTGTTGAACATCATAACTAATATCTGGTCATATAGTGGTTAGGTAAAGAAGTTGTCTAACAAGTCACCTGTTTCTAGGAATATCAGCAAATGGTGCAGCATGATCTATGAAGAGACGAATAGATCTGTCTATTGGAGTAGACACAACCTTGCAAGCAAGATATCTTGCATCAGAGAGAATATCCAATGCAAATTTTCACGGGTTTAAGGTGATACTAGAGGATGACCGATCAACTTCAAGACCAAGGAAGAATTTAAGTTTACCAAGATCTTTGATCTTAAATGAATCGTACAAAAAAGACTTAATTAGCCTGATTTCCTATAAGTCATTCCCTGTTAATATATGTTGTTAGCGTAAACTAATAAGGCAATGAAAGAAGGTCTCTGATTTTGAACAAACAAGGAATAGTCAGACTTGGATTGTACATAACCACAGGAAGAGCAATAGATAATATGGCAAACCATTGCCTAGAGGCTTGCTTTAAACCATAAAGTAATGTTTGAAGTTTGTAAATTAAATGAGATTAGAAGTAGAAAAACCGGTGGGAAGAGTCGTATAGACTTCCTCATTCAAATCGCCATATATAAAGGCATTATTAACATCGAGTTGTTCCAAATGCTAGTTAGAAACAGAAGGCAAGTGCAAGTAAAGGTGGCCTTTTGGTAATTCGGTCAAGATCCATATATTATTTTGCTCTAGAGCTGAAATTTCAGCTTGCATAGCTTGCTGCCACTGAGGGTGTTTGATAGCTTCTTGGAAAGATTTTGGTTCAAGGGGTACAGAAATGGAGAGAGCAAAGTGCATATAAAAGGAAGATAAATGATCATAAAAGAAAACAGAAGAGAGAGGATACTTACAAGTCTTAAGCATGGAAATAAGTTGGGTTGAAGTAAGGAGCAATGAAAATCACGAAGATATGCAAGTTGTTGTGCTATTTGCTAGATCTACGGATTATAGGAGGATGAAAGGTTAAGGGTGTTTGTTCTGTTGTGGTATACAAGGAAGAAGGAACTAATGACGATGGTGTGATGGAATGGAAAGAAGGATCAGGATGGTCTAATGGAGGAAAGGATTGCGGTAGAGGTATCGAAACTTGTAGAATGAGGGACGAATGGGAAAATGGATTCATAAAAGAAAACATGTTTCTAGGTGAAAATTTGATTATTGCGCAAATCAAATAATGTATATCCTTTTGTACCAATTTTGAAACCCAGAAAAACACACAACCCTTGTATTAAATTTGGTACAATGTCTAGAAAGTGTACATGCATAGCAGTAGGAACCAACTTTTAAGGTTGGTATAATCATGTTGTTCATTATTAAGAACAAAAAAAGGGGATTTGTTTTGTAAAATGGGAGATGTCAATCGGTTGATTAAGTCAACAACATGAGTTACATCATGGACGAATATGACAAAGGTAAGTGAGATTGAAAAATCAAAGCCCAGGATGTATTCAAAATATGTTAATGTTTCCTTTCAACAATGTTGTTTTGTTTAGGAGTTTCAACAAATGAAGTTTGGTGTAAAATGCCTTTTGATGAATAAAACAAATCCATTTAAAATTAAGAGCCATTAATTTTAACAAATGAATTGTATTGGTTTTCAAAAATAATGATAAGATTTTGAAGAGAAGAGCAAGCCTCAGTTTTTTTTTTTGTTTTAGCATACAGATCCCCATGTGTCGTTTGAAATCATCTACTACAATGAGAAAATATTTGTGGCCATGAATTGAAGAAACAACGTATGAATCTTAAATATCAACATGTAACATTTGAATACGTTAAGCTTATTTGGTTACATTGGTAGGAAAAAAACAATTTCCATTGATTTGCAAAATGACATGCATCACTAACGTGCGCTTTGTAAGAAATGAAAGGAAATTGATGGTGTAAAGTATTAAGAACATCATAAGACAAATGATCAATATGATAATGCCATAATGGAAACTGAGGAGGAGAAGCAGAAATAGGTGTAGAAAGAGAGTTTACACAAACAACCCATGATGCGTAACTTGAGAATTTGTATAATCCTTGAGACACTTTAGTAATACCAATTGTTTTCCATGTTTTCACATCCTTTATAATGCAACGAGAAAGAAGAAAAATGAGACAAAATGATAACTAAGAGATCATTTGGGTGAAGGATATGAGATTGAATTGAAATTCAGGAATATATAAAACATCAAAAAGAGAAATGGTAGGAGAGATGTCAATTGTACCAGAAATGGTATTGATGATAGTAGAATGATTAAAAAGGATAACCTTGATAAGAGAAATAGAGGAATAATGTTTAAACAAGGCTAAATAACAACATACATGTGTGGTTATTGCACCTCTTTCAACAATCCATGAAACACAAGATTGAAAGGAAAGAATAGTAGCTATACTTGGATCAGTGTCTTTAGTATTAAGGTCAGCGATGGATGGAGAAAGCAACTGATTGATCCAAGTGAAAACCATAGTGTTGCAACCACTACAAAAAAACATATTATATTTCCGACGCGGTGGAAAAATTTCTGGTGAAATTTCCGACAAAAACTTTCCATGGCAAAATTAGCCACGAAAAAATATTTTGTGGGAATTTCCGACGGAAATTTTCTGTGGTAAAATTAGATTTTGTAGGAATAGAAATAGAGTCATCAACTAACTGAAATTTGTTTTTGCTCATGAGAGCCGTAGTCATGGCTCTTGCCCAATGATGGTAATTTGATACTGTAAGAGGTGGTGAAATAAAAATCAAAGATAGATTCTCATTAGGATGTAGATAGTAACCAAGGTTCAAAAAATTAGACCGGACAATAAACCATTCAAGATAGTGGTTCAATGGTTAGTGGGTCAGATTGAGTCAAACCGGTTATATTAAAATAATATAATTGAATTAAAATATACATAATTTAACTATAAAAATAATATTTAAATAAATATGGAACCTATTAAATTCTCTTATGAACAGGATTGTAATTAGAAAAACGAGTAGTAATTATTTTTAGGAAAAATTGGGGAAAATCTCCCATTAAGAATTTAATTGGAGAATGGGACATGCTCAGTTACACATGTGGAAGTTCAGTTGTATACGTGAAAGTTCAATTGCATATGTGGAAACTTAGTTGCATATTGCGGAAGCTCAGTTGCATATGTGTGGAGAGTCTCATTTTACAATTAATTTTTTAAAAAGGGACTTTTCTCCAATTCTCCCTTATTTTTATATAAGAAATAGTGCAAAGCAATACTTTGTTATGAATTTTCTTAAGTAATTTTACTCTTTATTTGTACACAGTAAAAAAAATATTTTTGCTTTCATATTACATTTACATGTATGAATAATAATTTTCCTTATTTTACATTAAAAAAACAATAAAGCAAAGCCATGTGATTGCCTGACAAGGGACTAGAAGGAGAGAGAAGAAAGCTCTCACTTTGCACTCCACGCCTCCTCTGCCACTGTCACTTCTTCTATTTGTTTTTTGGTGGACAGACAACTGACTCACTTCTATTCTTCTTCAATCCACCCTCGTTCTTTTCCTTTCTCTAAGGTAAAGAAAATCAGATCGGACCAATGTCTGACCGGTGAACCTGTCTATGGTCCGATCCGGTTAAACGTTAGATCGGAAGGCAGTTGACCCAGATCAACCAGGTCAACCCGATTAAAAATCAGGTTGATCGGGTCATATTTTTTTATTTAAAAACATATTTTCCATATGCTTCCTTTGCTAATTTTTTTTGAAAAATTATATTAAGGTCTCACGCAAAAAAATTAATATTAGAAAGGTCCCAAAATGTTGTTAATAAAAAGTAAAAAAACACCATTGACAAGTGAATGAGCTACTAGTAACAATCTTTAAGACCTTTCTGATGTTAATTTTTCTTGTGTGTGACCTTAATGTAATTTCTCTTTTTTTTGTTTACTGTTTTTATTAAAATTTAGTGACAAAAGGAAAAACTAGATGGTGTTTCTTCCTTTCCTTTTTTTTTTACTACAAACATGATTTATTTTATGACTAATTCTTAGCATTTTATGCTTGATGAATGAATTTTAATGATATTTTTTTTATTATGAATGATTATTAATTACAGTGACTAAAAGATTTTAACTGATAAAGATGAATATTTTGAAATTAAACATTATTAAAAGTATCGTATTTTAATATTTTCAACTAAATATCATTATTTTAAAATGGTCGATCTGACCTCGATTTGATCCATTAACCCTTGACTCACTCCTCGACCGGTTTAATACCCGGTCCGATTTTTTGAACCTTGCATTTCTTCCCTCCCTTCCTACGTGACTTCCTCGATTCCTCCATGCCACCTTCAACCTCTTCTTCCATGACTACCTTGTCAATGACTGTGACCCCGTCATCCTTGTCTCCACTTTCGGTGCCACCCTCTACCTTTTCCTCCACAACTAGCTCACCAATGACTATAACTGAGCATGACACCTACATCACCCTCTCCCTCCTATTTTGTTTTTGTAAAAAAAAAATCACCCAATTAACCTGTTCAAACCACTGGGTTAGAAACGAGTTATACCGTGTTGACTTCCCTCCGGTTCAGGCATCGAATTATACTGGATAAGTGGCTGGTTCATCGGTTTTTCTATCTGAATCAGTCAGTCTGATCCGATTTGTTAAACCTAGATAGTAACAACTAGAAGGATCTTGAGATGCATTGCTTCGAGAAGGCTAAGAGCAACTGGTATCCTTGACTACTTCCATGAAAAATAATGAAGGAAAGAGAAAGAGGAAAGTGAATGAGAGAGAAGATGTGCGCCGAAAACGAGAGCGTATTGCTCTGATACCATAACACGTGATTCTATATCTTCATTCATTATCTCATTTGTATAGTGCTCATTTATATAAACAGATATATACAAGTTGGTCGGCTACCAGGTGTATCACAACAAACCAATATATTACAATTGAAGCTAACAAGCTAACTAATTAAATAACTGACTTTGTTAATTCTATAGTAGGCGTTATTGAGTGTGGATGAGATCCGGCTCAACCATGGCAATGAACTCGAAGAAATATACCATGCCATTCTTGTTGGCCTTCTGGATCAAGGCACCCCAGTGGACAAAAGAATGAGAACACGATCAAAGAAAGAATCAAGGGCAATGGAGTCATTTTCCAATACTTGGAAATCACGTTTTGGTGCTTGTGGTCTGATTTGCTATTAGGCATGTTGCAGTTACTAATTTGGGATTTTGTTATTTTGAGAGTATTTGTATGGAATTTTCCCAGGTTTTAATCATGAGAAGAAAGATGCTTTCAAAATTTATGTTCCTTAGGCAGTCAACGAACTCCTTTAGAGGGCGTATTACTTTTCGCTTCTCTCAAATTTTATCATTTAATTATGAAAATTAGAATTACAATAAAGGATTGTAAAATTTTAATCATGAGAAAAAAGATCCTTTCTAAATTACACAAAAGGGACCAGATTGACCAGTTCAGGCCCGAAACTTGCAAATCAGTCGTCGATAAGGGTGACCTCTTGAACCAATTAACCAGAGACTAGGCTAATCTGGTCAACATGGTGTTAACCTGCCCAAGCTGGTTAAATCGGCAGGTTGGGCAAATCAACCGATTTGTTTAAAAAACTCCTTGAAGGCTAGAAACACTGAAAAAATAGAATAAAAGGAGGAAGATATAGTTAATTAATTTTAAAAACAAATATGGTAATAAGATTAGTCTTTAATTCTTTATTTTCTATTTAAACAAATTTAGTTAAGAAGAAATAAGATAAAATTAATTCATTTTATCTCAATTGTTTTTATTATTTATATTTAATTAAACTCTAAAAATGTAAAATATGAGTAAAATAAAATAATATTTTAAGTTATACCTACTAATTTTTATAAAATAAAATATAATATACCAAATTTTATTATTTTAATATAGTCGATCTGATTCCAAATTGACCTCCATCTGACCCACACCAACCCTTAAACCACTGTCTTACTCGATTCAATGTTCGGTTCCATTTTTTCAACCTTGATACTTTAAAAATTTAGGAGCACTTCTCTTTTTAAAATGGGTTCAGATGGAGAGTATCCCATCTGATATTGAAAACAGTAAGGTTCACCAACTCGGATCAGCCTAGTCGAGTTAACTTGTGACTCAACGACTCAGCCAAAAAGCCGATCCGACTCAGTAGTTAACCCCGAGTCATGGTGACTCGATTCAACTCGCCATGACTCGACTGACCCGGTCTCAACTCAGCTAATCCGTCGGGTCATGCGAGTTACCGAGTTATACTATTTGTATAGGAAAAACCACTGTAAAGAAGAGGAGAAGATGAGAGGTGAAGAAGATGGGGTCATTGTTGTTGAGCTTGCTTAGAACAGTGTTGACTGCCTCCAAATCTAGCCAAATTCTTGCCCCCTCATCCATTATTTAGTGCTTGATTTGAGGATGGGGAAGGTTCAAGAAAGATGAACTCAAAGCCTCATAGCTGTGTTTGGTTTTGCTACTATCGTTGTTGGAGACTAGCGAAATGTTTCCTACTCTTTGATTTGTTGCTGCTATTGTCACCTGCATATGTGACTTTGCCACCGCCATTGAATTCCAAAAAACCAATGAGTGTATGAGAAGAAAATCGGTGATCAAGGGAGGAAGAGAGAGAAGGAGGAAATAGATAAGCATAAATGCAGAATAGGTATGGGAGTTTTTTATTAAAAAAAAGGGTATGGGAGTTTCAGAATAGAGGAGGTGGCTCATTCTTGAAAGGTGACAGCTACGTAGGACAACACCCCTGCTCTCATCTCTACTGTTACATGCCATCAACCTCAAGTCTCAATCACTCCCCTACGTGCCTCCCCTGCATTTTCCATCCACACCACACCCCTCCCCTTGCCTCTAAAGTACGTTTCTCTTTCATATTTAACTATTTAAGTATTGTTTAATTCAAATAAAAGTAAATTTTCAATTGTAAGTATTTTTATTTTCTTAGAAATGCCAGGAGTTATCACTTTTACTCTTCTTTAAAATGTTTTCACAGTGTGGTTGAATTATTGTGTTATGAAATTTATTATTTTTCATTAATTTAACCTCCGGTTTAATTTTAATCTGATCCACTAACTCTTGCCTCACTTTTTTTTTTGATTCAGTCACCAGTGCGAACAAAACAAGTATGAGCGCACATATGAATTGTATGTAATTATTTATTCCTGCTGATACTGTTTTGTATCCGGTCACTGTCATGCTAGTGAAGGAACTAAAGCGGTCATTCCCGTGAAACGTATAAGAAACTTCAAACTTGGAAGGTACCATTCCATTTAATATATAGCAATTAGCTAGCAAAGAATTTTAGCACCGTCAATCACTCAAAAGAAAATTTATAATTGCCTTGGAAAGTGTAAATAATTTTCCTGTCTTTAATATAAATCTATTCAACCATTGCCTTTTTTAACTGTGATTGAAAAGAATTAGTTAACCAAATTAGTTTATTATAATGTATATGACATATTTTTACTAAAATATCCTTATTTGGGATCCTTTTTTCACTTCAACCATTGTTGTCAAAAAATAAGTGATTAAAGGCCTTTCCAAGTTCTTAAAAAGTTAAAATAGATCTAAACTAATCAACACATTCAATAAATACAGAAGGAGACTTTTGTTCAATGAATTGACTTTTTAGATACGTCTAATGTTGCCCTTATACATATAACTTAATGTTTTGGGCGTTTTGATAATGATCCATGATAAGATATTTCTGGGAAATTAATGTTGAGTTTTTTCTAGTACGGAAAGTTATCATTTTGTTATTGATAATTTAAAAATATTATTTTAAAAAATATATTCCCTACAAAAATAGTCAAAATCAAGGAAACCAATAGTTTGCCAACTTGAATTGGTCAAATGTTTACATTTTTGCTCGTTTAAATTCAAACCATGATTTCTAATTTACAATTTGTGCATATTCACATCTAATAAGATATTTCGTTGGCAAAAAAATATCTAATAAGAATTTGAAAGGAAACTGGTGTGTAAATCAACAAGAATATGCACATGCAATTATAAATTTACAAAAAATTATATAAATGATAAATATCTAACATATCATAATTATGTTATATTAATCTCATTTGGAAGTATATGACATTTATTAATTATTTTTAATTATATTTTCATTTATTAATTTTAGTCTTATAGATTTTTCATTCAGAATTTATTTTTATTATTTATATATTTATTAAGTAAATTATTTAGTACATAATTAAAATATATTAGTTTAATGACTATCAATTCAACCATGCATCACTCAGCCTCTACTTTAACTACTAAACAATGAAACATTATAGAAAACTCTTGATACCTCATACCTAATCAAAACTTCTAAGAGCTTGTTTGGATTAGCGATTGAAACTACTTTTTTAATGTGATTTACTATAAATACTGTAAATATATAAGATTAGTTTTATATCAACTTACATGAACATGCTTTTGTAACATCACAACAAATAGACACTAAATAGCGTACATGCATCAAACAATTTATTTTAACTTTCCTAGGGGCAACGCCATCCACCATGTTTGGATGACGTATCAGCATCAAGCCCCATGTTTGACATACTTCTTTGTGGAAAGGGAAGGTTGGGTTTGAGTTTCTCTCCTCTAGGAGAGAAGGCCAAGTTAGGGTAAAATCTTCAAAACAATTTATTTTAGTTTATTATGCACGCAACTTGGAAGGAAGAAAACAAAGCAAGTCGTTGCTGACTTTGACCGCTTCCCCCTTCAAGCAGCCAAGCTAGTTGCAGAAGAACAATAAATTCCTAAACCTACTTGCAAGACAATTCAAAATGAAATGGCATAGATTTTTCCCTTTGAGTGATTGACGGTTAGTTTATAGCTCTGCCATTAATTGAAGTGTTACCAGCCAAACTCTTTCGTCTATAAATGCTGGTTTCTGTGAGTAGCTTGAAGTGCACAAAATATTTTGCTATCGACCATAAATATCTTTCTATACCAAGTTAAGTTACATCATGTCTTCCATGGTGCTTCTTCTTCTTCTAATACTATCGTCCATTGCACTACAATTTACAGGTCCTCTCTCTCTCTCTCTCACACACACAGACACACTACCTCCCTCTATCACTATTATATTGCTCTGTCTCTCGTTCAATTCATTATATTGATGCATATATTCTAATTACCACTTCTGTTTAAATATTCTTTTTGGACCTTTTTTTTATCCGTGTGCAAAAAAAATTACTTCAATCATTGCACCATTGTCAGCATTGTGTTCTTACTCATCGAGAGCCAATTTCATATATTGTCATATGTCCTTTGAGCAACCAGACCCTTTTAATTAGGCCTTATAAGGCTTTGGACTCTTCAACTCCTATAATTAATTTTTAGGGTGTAGTTCTCCCAATAAACTATGCTTATAACAATAATTTTTGACATTAGGCGATGGCCAACTGGAGTGAGCCGGGTAACTAACCTATGAATGAAAAATGGTTCTAATCAATAAGAGACTGAGTGAAGCTTTTAAACCTTTTGTTTGGTTTGGTGTACTGAAACAGTTACTTTTTAGTATCATCTTGCTTCTTGAGAGTCAATTTCATATACTTTGTTTATGCACTGAAAGTTCATTGTCTGTTTTGGCTAAAAGTATTTAAGGCATTAATTAAAACAATATCGGATGGGATATTCACCTTTTCATTGATTTTTTTTTTTCTTATTTTCATTTATAAACTCCTCAAATAATCTATCTCATATATTGAAGAGTTTGGGCTGTCAGTAGTCCCTTCTCAGCTACCCCACAATTTTGGGGTTTTTTTATTCTCAATTTTAGTGTGTTTATTTTTAAAAAATTATAAAAAATTAAAAATACAACTATTTTTTACCCATAAAATATTAAAATCTCACTCATTGAATCCAATGATATAAATAATTTCGACAATTTTGAGACTTTGCTTGCTTATAATTTGTTCTATATCATGCAGCTGTGACTTCCATAGGAGTATGTTATGGCGTAATTGGAGATAATCTACCAAGCAGGCGAGAAGTGATAGATTTATACAAATCCAATGGAATTGAAAGCATGCGAATATATTTCCCAGATGAAGAAGCCCTTCAAGCCCTAAAAGGTTCAAACATTGAAGTGTTGCTTGATGTGGCCAAAGAAACCCTTTCCTCACTATCAGATCCTTCATATGCCAATGATTGGGTCAGAAAATTTGTGTCATCCTACTCAGACGTCAACATCAAGTACATTTCTGTTGGAAATGAAATTAATTATGGTGATACAGAAGCAAGATATATCCTACCTGGAATGCAAAACATTCAGAATGCAATTTCTGCAGCAAACTTGCAAGGCAAAGTTAAGGTCTCTACAGCAATAAAAATGGATCTACTTGAAAACACTTCCCCTCCCAGTAATGGCAAGTTTAAGGATGCTGCAACCTCATACATAAAGCCCATTATTGACTTCCTCGTCAGCAATGGATCACCACTTCTTGCTAATGTGTATCCCTATTTTGCCTATAGTGACCCAAATAGTAACATTCCTCTTGACTTTGCCTTGTTCAGACAACAAGGAACAAATGGCTATCCAAACCTGTTTGATGCAATGTTGGATTCCATATACTATGCTCTTGAGAAGATAGGAGCACCAGAATTGCAGGTTGTTGTGTCTGAAAGTGGATGGCCTTCAGATGGAGGAGATAAAGGGCCCAGTGTTGATAACGCACGCACCTATTATCAGAATTTGATTAGTCACGTTAAGGCTGGTGGGACCCCAAAGCATAATGGGCCTATTGAGACTTACTTATTTGCCATGTTCGATGAAAACCAAAAGACAGGTCTAGAAACTGAGAAGAATTTTGGTTTGTTCAAACCTGATAAGTCGCCCAAATATGGAATCGGTTTTAATTAATCAGTACTACTGTGCTAAGGAAAGAAGAATAATAATATGTATTGTTTTGCTTGGAATAATTGTGCCATGAGCATGCTCATGCTTTGTTCTTGATCAATAAAATGAAATATGTACCGATTACAGAATTACTTTGTTATTTAAGTTATCTCTCTAATTTATGTAATTCTTTCTATCATATCCTAATAGCTTTATATGATTTTTTATTTGGCCCTTATAGTTTTCATTCTTTATTCTATGAATAATAAATTATTATAACAATATTATGTTAATCTTAATTTAAATTTTTTATTTAAATATGTATTACTTAATTCGAAATTATAATTTTTATAATTAAAAAATTGGAATTACAATGTTTAAATTTTCTAAAAATGGCATATAATTATATCTAATTTATTAAGGATCATTCATTATTAAATACCGAATGATTATATTAAAACTAAGGCTAAAGTATACATTTAGTCCTTTAAGTTTACTTCTAGTTTCAGTTTAGTCTCTTAAATTTAAAAAGTATACTTTTAGTCCTTTAATATTAACACCGTTAGTTTTACTTAACGGAAAATGGTGACTTAACAAATTTAGATTGTAATTTTGCAATTAAATGCTGATAAAATATGGTTAAATTTTCAAATATAAAAATAGGTATATTAAATAATCAATATTTAAATATATTTTAACATCATTTAATTGCAGAATGGTGATTGAATTAACATTTTCCGTTAAGTAAAATTAACGGTGTCAATGATAAGGGATTAAAAGTGTACTTTTTAAACTTAAGGAACCAAATTGAAACTTGATGTAAATTTAAAGGATTAAATGTATACTTTAGCCTAAAACTAATAAGTTAAAATTTTAATAAACTACATGAGACTTAATTACAAATTAGATGAAAATATAAGGACGTAATAAAAATTTAAAAAATCAAAAAGATCTAATTAAAAATCGGATGAAATTATAAGGAATCGAAGATTAATTTTCTTAAGAAAAAAAAATCTCAATCAAGGTCAAGGATGACGGTTTTCTTTCCCATAAAATAGATAGTCCATTGCAATGGAAATTATAAAATTAAATCCAATGGTTCAAATTTAACAATATATAAAAATGAAATTAATTTGTGTCATTAAAAACTTGATATGAACAATGTAGAATTTAAAATTGTAGTAAGTGTAGCAAAGTTACAAGGGAAAGTAACCAAACTCATATAGTCCCCAGCTTCTCTCATGTATACGTAACTATGAACTTCTACAATGAGAAGTCAAACCTTTTCTATCTATAATTTGTGTTAGGAAGTGGTTAATTAGTTTTGCAGCGTCTTGCTAAAAAACCTTTTATAGCGGAAGGAATTAGTCCCTAACATGAATCAATGTTTGAATACTCATTGAAAAAAGTACTTATATTTAATATCTGACTGTGTCTTGAATATGATTATCACTAGTACAATGATACATGTGTTTAACAAAAAATATCCCGTAGGAACTCATCTTATATCTACCATTACTTGACAAGAAATTTTGTCTTTATTGCACGATTTTTCTTCCGTAAAAAGTTATCTATTTTAGAATATTGACTATTTCCTAATCATGCTTCTTCTTTATGCTTCAGTTCTTTTTCTATTTGTTTTAGCATCATTTGGTCATAATAAAAAAAAAGTTAAAATATGTATTTGATCCTTTAAATTTAGATCAAGTTTCTGTTTGGTCTCTTAAATTTAAACAGTATATTTTTAATCATATTATTTTAACACTATTAGCTTTATTTAACGGAAAATATTGACTCATCAAATATAAACAGTGATTCTGCGATTAAATATTGATAAAATATGCTTAACTTTTTAAGTATTCAATGTAATTATTTTTATATTTTAAAATTTAATCATATTTTACCATCATTTTCCTTTAAATGAAATTAACGTTGTTAAGACAAAAGGACTAAAAATATATTTTTTAAGCTTAAGGGATCAAATTAAAACTTGATCTAAATTTAAAGGATTAAATTTATATTTTAGCCTAAAAAAATCTAGCCATGAGCTTGACATAAAAGTTGTCCCAAAAAAAATTAACATAAAATAAAAATATGGGATGTATGTTAACAATTACTACCTCTGATTTTAATACAAAAGATAAAATTGACATCCAGTACTTTATATAATGAGCATGTAGTTCACCAATAAAGAAGTGTCACCTGTCCTTTTTAACACATCATTGCTAACGGTGTCTCTTTTTCTCGCCCATCTCCATTTACCATTTTATAGCTCGAAACCAAAGGGAAAAACCTTAACCCTATTTGCTGCAGATCTTGAAAAGAGGAAGCACTACAAAAAAATATGAAATTAGCCATGGAATTCTGTCGAGAATTTTGGTTCACCACGGAATGTAATTACCTACGAAATTTGTTTTGTCGTTAAATTCACTGTCGCAAATTACCGATGGAATTTTAATTCCGTCGCAGATTATGGATAGAATTTTCCATCGGAAATTTCCGTGGATAACTTTCCATAGCAAATTTCTTTTTTCAATAAATAATAATGTCACATATCACCTCCGTCAGACACCACCTCACAGCTAGGCCCCCATGTGTCGCCTTCGTCAACCACCACGTGTCACCATTCGATAAATCCGCAATTTTGCTTCCTTCAGGAATCGAACCTCCAAACACATATGCACGCGCGTGATCTCTTGCCAGTTGAGCTGTGAAGACTTTATGTCTTCTAAACGTATATTTAAATATACATAATATTCTACTGCATAATAAATTATTTATATTTATAATTATATGCACACACACAAATATATATTTAATATATACACATACACACATATATAATATTATTAGAAACTAAAAATAAATTGAATGATAATTTTAATTTATGTGTTCATTATTTTATATATTTACATTTTATTTTATATATAATATATTATTGAATGGACAAATATTTTTATATATTTATATGATTATTAAGTTCATAATTTTTATTATTTTAAAAAAATTATTTTAATATAAAATTTATTACAAATAAATAAATATTATTTCTAATATTTTCATATTTAATATTCATTTTAATTGATATATTAATGAAAATTTAATAATAAATAAGAATAGATAATAAAATAAATAAGAATAATAAATAAGAAATTTAAATTAATAATTAATTAATAAGAATTATAATTATAATAATAATTAAATTTTTCACGGAATTTGCCACGGAATATTTCTATGGCTAATTCAGTCATTAATATTAGCCACAAAATATTTTTTCATTGCTAATTTTGCCACAAAAAATTTCCTTTGAAAATTTATATGAAATATTTTTCCTTAGTTAATTTTGTCAAAGAAAATTTTCGTCAAAAATCTAATGCTTTTTTGTAGTATCGATCATGATTAGCGACCAATGAAGGCAACTTGGACTTATGGTGCAACATCCAAGGAGCTACAAAAGAGAGGATGACGAGAGGATTCGTGGCCCAACACGGTGGCTCGGTGAAGGAGAAAACATCGGCCAAAGAGAAGCAGCATCATTGGCCAAGAAGTTGCAGTCGCTATCATGAAAGAGAAGACGATGAAGAGGATTGGCAACCAAGGACGGTAGCT
Organism: Vachellia collinsii; assembly: GCA_006871305.1. NCBI lineage: Eukaryota > Viridiplantae > Streptophyta > Magnoliopsida > Fabales > Fabaceae > Vachellia > Vachellia collinsii. The sequence continues at coordinate 2,647 of QFDD01001895.1, read as the reverse complement.
CCAACTGACCAATGCAAGATGTGGGATAAGGATTCCTTCTCAGCTTAATCCAGTTCTAATTTGCTCGAAGTGAAACTTTATTGTAAGGCTTACATTTTCTGAAGTCCATTTTCATTTTCCTAGTTGTAGACGACCATTTACTTGAAGAAAGCTTCTTGTAATTTACAAGTTATTCCAGGCTTTTTAGGTCACTCAATTTCATCTAGATCTTGATAATTTACAAGTTACATTAGTGTTACTTTCTCATGCTAATAAGTAGTCAACGTTACTTGGTATTATCCATTTATTTCATTCAATCCATCTTCATGAGTCACGATGTCTCCACCTTGCTAACGAGGGGAAGCTTGAGTCTTTCAATGTGAGTTACTACAAAAAAATTGACTTTCAGCAATGATTTTTGCTGCTGAAAGATTTGTCGCCAAAAAGTCGTCACTGTAAATACTGTCGTTGAAAGTTTTGGCGGTGACAAAAATAAGTCACTGCCGAAAGTACCCTTTGGCAGCAACTTTTGTTGACACTGAGGCCCTATTTGGTACATGGCATTGGAAGGTTGGGATTGGTATTGGCATTAGTATAGCTCATTTTAATATGTTTGGTACGAGGTACTAAGCAATACATGGATTGTTATAATACCATATAGAAAGGATTGGAACAAACCCACCTCCCCCTTGGTATTGCTTTTTTAATCCTAGGATTGTAAATTTTAGAGACAAAAATATCCTTAGTTATAATAATTTTTAGACAAAAATAACCATAACCTAAATTATATCATGACTCACCTGTTGTTTGGCTGTCTCCATCCGTTTGCCTCTCTCACATGAATTCTTGTGCTTACTGGGCGTCGTCTCATACCTCATTCGCTCAGTCGAAGGTGTCATATCTTCAGGGGAGACCAACATCCGTCTCAGATCTCATCCTTGCTCATTGTCTCAGGTAACAACTGTGTAAAACTATAATATCCGTGTGATAAAACAACCAGCAACTGTGCTTTCTGTAACACTAAGCGCTACTAGAGACCTAACACCCTGAGGGACCCCAGAGTGGGTGAAGGGGGAAGGGAGACGTAGTAGGCAGGGTGCGCTCAAGTTCCATTTCGGTTAGACTCGTCCAAAGTGAAGGCCATATATGTAGTCAAGCCATGAACTTTGACATCCGAGGCGCCTTTTGAGTGACTATGGGATCCCAAAAGGACAAAACCCTGTGCCTACGGGAGGCTAAACAGAGACAATACCTTAGGATGTTACAATATGGTATCAGAGCTAAGGACAGCTCTTTCCGTTGGTGGGGAGAGTGTAACACGAAGCACTGCTAGAGATCTAACACCCTGAGGGACCCCGAAGTGGGTGAAGAGGGAAGGGAGATGTAGTAGGCAGGGTGCCCTCAAGTCCCACATCGGTTAGACTCGTTCAAAGTGAATGCCATATATGTAGTCAAGGCATGACCTTTGACATCCGAGGCGCATTTTGAGTGACTATGTGATCCCAAAAGGTCAAAACCCTATGCCTACGGGCGGCTAAATAGGGACAATACCTCAGGATGTTACAATATGGTATCAGAGCCGAGGATGACTCGTTCCGTTGGTGGGGAGAGTGTCACACCAAGCGCTGCTAGGGACCTAACACCCTGAGGGACCCCTGAGTGGGTGAAGGGGGAAGGGAGACGCAGTAGGCAGGGTGCGCTCAAGTCCCACATCGGTTAGACTCGTCCAAAGTGAAGGCCATATATGTAGTCAAGGTGTGGCTTTTGACATCCGAGGTGCCTTTTTAGTGATTATGGGATCCCAAAAGGACAAAAACATGTGCCTACAGGGTGGCTAAACAAGGACAATACCTTAGAATGTTACAATATGCTATCAGAGTCGAGGACGGCTCTTTCCATTGGTGGGGAGAGTGTAACACCAAGCACTCCTAGGGACCTAACACCCTGAGGGACCCCGGAGTGGGTGAAGGGGGAAGGGAGACGCAGTAGGCAGGGTGCCCTCAAGTCCCACATCGGTTAGACTCGTCCAAAGTGAAGGCCATATATGTAGTCAAGGTGTGGTCTTTGACATTCGAGCGCCTTTTGAGTGACTACGGGATCCCAAAAGGATAAAACCCTGTGCCTACGGGCGGCTAAACAGGGACAATACCTCAGAATGTTACACTTTCTGTGCTTTTTTGGGTTTTAGATCATAATCTTGCAATCAAGTAAGTCATTTTTTTCTAGAAAATTAGTCGGTGGCTGTATGATTTGGTTTCATCGGAATGTCTATAAAAGGGAGCAATTATTATTATTATTGCATAATTTGCTACCAAATCTCAAAAACACTTACCTGAATTCATCGCTGTGCTTAATCTTCCTGCTTCCTTTTATAGCGGATCTTGGTCCTTCAACTTCATAAAGTTCTTCAGCCTTTGAAGAAATAAGGCCACACTTCCTAGCAGCAGCCATAAACACCTGAGAAATTCTCACCACTAGGTTACCAAGTGCATAAATAGCACAATGGTCATCATTTTCTAGTTTGTAGTTTTTGAAATTTAAAAGATGTGATGACCAATGGTTTATTATTCAAAATTCCGATGTTGAAAAATAAAATTTATAATTTTACAATTAATGAATTTTTAACTAGTCAGTGCCTGCTATCCCCACCTGGTAACTTACCAACCAG